>CAUYQU010054082.1:0-29565 GCA_963574635.1 Cheracebus regulus
AGATAGCATGGGGAGAAATGGCAGATATAGGTGAAGGGGAGGAAGGCAACAAATTACACTGCCACGTGTGTACCTATGCAACAATATTGTATGTTCTTCACATGTACCCCAAAACCTAAAATGCAATAAAAAAAAAAAATAGCAGTCAGTGGACTTCTCTTTACACTCCATGCAAGTGAAGGTGGTATCGCTGGGCAGACTCGCCTGAAGCCTGGAATTCCCGAGACCTGGATCAGTTAGACCTGAGGGGAAGAGTGCGAATTTCTAAATGTCAGTGGCAGAGAGAGAAATGAAGAAGGCTATGTACTTACAGAGAGCAAGGAACTGTCCAGAAGCCTTGGGTGATGGAACAAGTAAAATTCAGGGCTAGCCAAGTCTGGCTTCCAACTCTGCCCTAATTGTGCAGGTCATTGTACAGCTCTTCCCTTGGACCATCTAGAGGAGGCCAATAACCCCTACCAGCCCCAGCCCTGAAAATGGAATCTGCAATTGAGCTCATGTGATTTCAAGGCCTTTCTAGGGATTCTCTACTTCTCTTTGAGAAGTAGCGCTTGGCTATTCGATATCTACTGTTTGATCCTTTCAAGAAAGTAAAAAGATCACAAGTAAGAATAAAGGTAGGGAGGAAGCAAAGTGGGCTGACTATCTTCAGGATCACTGGTAAGTGAGGAGGCCCTGAAGGCAGAATGAGGCCAGAGCCACTCAGAGCCGTCTTCAGCAGGCAGAGCAAAGCTTCCTAACAGTGAAGGCATCTCTGAATTTCAGTCTGGCCCAGGCCTCAGAGGAAGTAATGGAATACCTTGAAGAGACAAATCTCATTCTAATGTATTGAGCTTCACCTGCTGTAGTGGACACTGTGGTATGCTGTCTTGGTCCTCCTTCAGGACCAAGGCATTCATTCCCTTGGATTCTGGGAGTGTTGGCTGCTGTCAGCTCACAGCTGAGGCCCTCGCCTGGACTTGCCCTCTGCCAAGGGAACTGCCTTGCCCAGAGCTACATACTCTCCACAGGGGTGGTCCCTGTCCAGAAACTGGCTGATAAGGTGGCACAAGACCCAGTCCCTTTGCCTCAATTCAGGACCTCTGGAGGACTTCCCGGCTCCAGAGTTGCCTGCCATGGACTGAGTCCTCTGTTGTGACTACAGCACAGCTCAGTTCCTCCCTCTGCCCAATTCGGCAGCCTCCAATACCCGCGGGCATTGTTCCCAAGAGCATTCCCAGTAAACCTCCATCTGACAGTATGCTTCCCGGGAACCCACCTAACACTCTTGCTCACAATGTTTTTCATACCATTTATTGATCCTAGTGCTTGCCAAGCATATGAACCACTTTAGTTACTGACCCTTACAAGGTCCCACAAGGTTGGTTTTAACATCTTCTTTTCACAAATGGGGAAAAAAGCACAAGAGAAGCTAAAGTTTCAATCATTTGTCCAAGGCCACGAAGGTGGAGTGGGATTAAAATCCAGATCAACTCTAAGACTTGGCTTTTTGTAATTCACTGTGTTCTTCAAGGCCCTGCCAAAGGCCCCTGTGCCTCCACCTTCAGGATGCCATTCATATCTCCTTATGATATGCTCATTCTCATTCTTTCTCTCTCTGTATATCTTCTTGTTTAGCCTCTCTAGGCATTTGTATTCTACATTGCATATGAATGAATTATAGGTCCAGGGCATTTATAAGCTCCCTGGAAGCCTGCGTCATGCACACTGGGATCAGCTGCACTGCCCATCACATCCATTGCCTGGCTCATGACAGACACACAGGAGATATTTAGCATGTTGAGTTGATTGTCCTTTTACACAAGTAGAATATCTATTTTCTTAGAGTTTCTGGGTACTGGGTCTGCATGATATATTTAATCCTCAGCAGCACACATATCAACATGATATCTAATGATTATATAATACCTGATTCAACTTTGGTATTTTAATAGAGATTTCTAGAAAAAAATAAGAATTTTCATTGAGACTTTGAGTGTGACATGATTTCTGAAGACATGTAAACAAATCCTGGATATTAAATTCTGAAACAGAGCTCAATCCTAAAAGCCCAATGTGATCACTACATTGAAGGATAAAAAAATCTCTCCATCTCCATCTGTGGCATCAGAGAAACCAATCACAGCTTATTACCTGGTGAGGCCACCAATCTCCAGCTTGTTTGCTGTAATTCATTTTTCTCCTTGTGGAAAATCATCATCCTCACCATCTTTACCACCAAGTCCTTGCCATGTGCCAGGTATGGAGCTAAGCATTGTTGAGACATATCATTTGGTCCTCCTAGTAACCTTCTAAAGTGAGTACCATCGTGAGTCCCATTTTTAGGATAAAGAGGCCAGGTCCAGTGGCTCATGCTTATAATCCCTGCACTTTGGGAGGCTAAGGCGGGTGGATCACTTGAGATCAGGAGTTTGAGATTAGCCTGGCCAACACAGTGAAACCCTGTTTCTACTAAAAATACAAAAATTAGCCAGGCATGGTGCCATGTGCCTGTAGTCCCAGGTATTTGGGAGGCTGAGGCAGGAGAATCACTTGAACCCAGAAGGCAGATGTTGCAGCAAGCTGCGTTCACACCACTGGACTCCAGCCTGGATGACAGAGTGAGACTCCATCTCAAAAAAAAATTTTTTTTTTTTAAATAAAAGATAAGGAAATAGGCAAAGCAAATTGCCTAGTTACACCATTGGAAAAGTGGAAGATCTAGGATTCAAAGCCAAGACTACTAGAACTGAGAACTAAACAGACTCTTTGAGATGGCAAAAACACAGCAGTTCCTAAGTGAGCCAGGATTCTTAACCATCCCAGAGTTCCCAAGCAACCAATAAACAACAAATGAATAATGATTCTGTCATATACTTTTTTGCTAATTCTTTAAAACTATTTTTTTTAACAGGGTCTCACTCTGTTACCCAGGCTGGAGTGCAGTGGTGAGATCTTGGCTCACCACAACCTTCACCTCCCAGGCTCAAGCGATCCTCCCACTTCAGCCTCCTGAGTAGCTGGGACTACAGGCACAAGCCACCACCAAGCCTGGCTAATTTTTGTATTTTTTTTTGTAGAGATGGGGTTTCGTCATGTTGCCCAGGTTGGTCTTGAACTCCTGGATTAAAGTAATCCTCTGGTTTCAGTCTCCCAAAGTGCTGGGATTTCAGGCATGAGCCACCACACCCAACCTTTGCTAATTCTTTAAGTCTCTATTGGGAGATAATTTTATCCTTGGGTCGCTTTTGTTTCTGCATATCTTAAGACTAGAGACACAGACTGCCTTTGTTCTAGACTATCTTTTCAAGGATGTTTGTATTACAAACAGTTTTGGAAGATGTAGTATCTCTGTCCAGAACAAAAGGTAGGTTTGTTAAATGACTAGTACAATAAAATACTGGCTGCCTAGAAGGCAAAGTTCAGGTAGGCTTATTGTCCGTTATAAAAGCTCTAGATTCCCAAAGCTTGGTGTTCTTCCCTTGTAATGCAACCCATTACCTGTGCAAGACATCACCTGGCCCACATTACATGGTCCTGTGGGAGTTAGAGCTTAGAGGACTGGTGTCAATGCTGATACTCTGGCTACCACTATTGTTCTGAGTAATAACTTATCCTTTGTCCCTGACCCAGGAGTCTTGTGCCTTCTACCAGCATACAAAAAACTGTGGCAGACCAAGTCATAAACTTAAAAGTAGGATAAAATCTCAGACTCCACAGTTCTTGAACATTTCCTCCATCCTGGAGCAGCAGAAATTCCCCTGGACTGAAGGTTCCAATGAGATCTTTCTGGGAGGTGTTACCCATGGCAACGACAGCTGTGAAGCCATTGCCTCTGACACTTCCTTCGCCACTAGTCATCCTAGGGGAAAACAATAAGTGGGGGGAAAGAAACTGCTATAGGTGGAAGAATAAAAAATAAAAATAATGCTGTTAATGGTGATGAGGATGAGGATGAGGATGAGGATGACCTTAAGGGGCAGGATGACAGCAAGGTTGTTGATGACAACAGGGATGATAATGATGTTGATGAGGATGATAGTGATGACGATCATTTCCAAAGCAGCCACTGTTTGCTGAGCCCTTCCTGCCTGGTGAGCACACACATTACTTCACAGAATATTCATAATATAACTGCAAGGTAACAAATTCCATATCCTCTCACTTACTTTAAAAATATTTATTCTACTCTGTCTTTTTAAACAGTCACTCTGTGCAAATTACAATATGTAATCTTGAACCTAACACACATTCCTGGACCCCTTACCTTGGTCTATTTTTTCCCCATTACATTGATGGCCTTCTAACAAGCTATGTGGTTTACTATGTTTATAGTTTATGGTATCTCTCTCTCCCAGCTGGAATGGAAGCTCCTTGAGAACTTGGATTTTTGTGTGTTTGACTCACTGTTGTATGACACATATGCATAAGGGTGCCTGGTCATAACAGACCTTCAACAAATATTACAGAAATGAATGAATGAACTTGGCTTTGTGTGTTTTGGGGAAATGTCACAAGCTCCCTGGACCTAATGAGAGCTTGGTGACTTCTATGGCTTGACATGTTCCTGAAATTCTGGGGCTCCACCAATGTCCATGCATTAATCTTCCCATACGATTGCCTGACAGAGTCATCATTTTACTTTTGTCAACTATTTCAGGTTGGATTTTATTCCTTAATCAGTCACTCGGTCATTTAACCAATTAAGCATTTTGAGCACTGTTGGAGCTGAGCGCTGTCAGTGAGGGGTTCAGCAGACATCAGGAGCATGTGGGGTAGAAGTGGTATTCAGTTTGATGAGGTTCTGAATTTCTGACAGGTGAGAAGAGCTGCCGCCTCCCTGCTGGCTTCAGCTGTGCAGGAGGTGTGCAGCCAGGAGGCCCTCAGAACCTTTTGCTTCCTGGATTGGAGGTACACAGGATTCACAGGGCCTGGGTTCTGTGGGGTCTTTGCCTCTGGGTTCTCTTTCCTTCTCAATTCTTCACTTTTATTGCCCCCTACTGACACACATTCATCTTACTTGTAAACAGTTGTCTGTTTCATTGGCACACTGAATTTGAATTAGGTTGTACACTGGAGCTGAAGGAGGTGAGGGTTCTGGGTATGCAATAGGATATTCAATTCAACAATAACACGGATAAAGAAACTCCTGAGTGCACGGCTCAGGAGTGTTGGGAATACAAAGATGGCTCAAAGTACAGTCCTGGCCATCACAGGCTCGTAGCGGGAGGCAGGTTTATGAGTAAAGAATCACAAAACAATACTGTGAGTGCTTGAGCTTGCAGAGGGTAACACCATTCAGAGAAGAGAGACTGCTGGGCACGGTGCTTCTGCCAGGACATCCACCATAGTAAACAAGAAGGGATTTTCGAGATGGGTCTCAAAAAAGTGATTCGGAGATTGCCAAGTGGGGAAGTGTGGTGGGGAGGACAAAAAGTGATCCGACAAAGGGAGTCAGTGGCTGCAAAGGCCTGGAGAGGGGAAGGCTTGCCAGGCTCAGAGGATACACATTTGGTGTGGAGCTGGAGCACAGGGGAAGTAGGAAGGAGTCTCTGTCCCTCAGATTCAGCCCAGCACATGTCACATCATAGTGCCTAATGAATTTTGATTTAATAAATAGATGAAGAGTTAAAATGGGAAGAAATTATTTAGGAACAATACTCAGCTGCCACACAGAAGACCTGCAAATTTTAAGACCCTATCTTGTCTACCCATCAGGTTCCTCTGTTGAGAATTCAGGTCCCTTGAGACAAAGTCTGGGTCATACTCCCTACAGAGCCTCAGTTTCCAGCACAGGCCTGGCAACCTGGGCCCTTGCACAGAAGACATGAGGAGGATGACATGTCTCCCTCTGTGCCTGTCCATGCAAAGCCACCCTCGGCAGGCCTGGGGGCTTTCAGGGGCCTGTGGAGCAGGGGGTAACACCATTCAGCGAAGAGAGGCAGGCAGCAAAATTCTTGGTTCAACCACAGTTCACCTGAAGGAGCTCACACATTTTATGGTGTCTGGGGCCCTGCATGGTCAAGCTCTGAGCTAGTTAGGTCAATGGCTGCAGCAGCTGCACTACAAATTGGCATGTTATGTGATGGCTTTTCCAACCTCCAATTTTCTCTACCCTCAAATGAGACAGAGACTCCACCTAGCCCAGAGTTAGTCACTATTTGGGTTGGAAGCCTAACTTAAGAGACCCCAGGCTAGGAAGTAGGTTACATTATATTTATTGCTCACAGAGCTTCTCTTACTATCCTGGTCAGTGCAGAACAGAGCTGGGTATGCACTTAGGGGAAATGGGAGCCCATGGAAATCTTCACTCCTTTGTGGAGGCAGCTTCTTGGTTGGAATCCCTTTGGCTGAAAATAGGAAAGGATGGGATGCTGGGTGGTTATGGGAGACCTCCCCACCACCCAGCCAGCAGGAGGTGAGCTAGCAGTCGCCCCCACCTGCCCATGTGCCCGTGGGAAGAGGAGAACAATGCCAGGAGGATAACAGCTGGAGGACTCAGGCTGCCCAAGTCTAATCCTAGAGCTGCCTCAAGCTGGGACCCTGGATAGTCACTGCCTATGTTGGACCTCAGTTTCCCCCTCTGTGCAATGAGTGGGTCAGATTAGACAACCTCCCAGGCTCATTCTGGCTGTGGCATTCAATGAGCCCTTGGGCAGTGACTGAGGTGCTGGAGAGTATTTGGTGCACAGAGGCGGCACACTTCTCAGCAAGTGCCACCTCTCGCTTTCTCCAGGGGTGACTGTACCACTGAATATGGCTGCGCTGGCTGGAACAAGCCGCCATGGAGGTGGAGGGCGATGGCAAGATGATGTGGGCTAAGACTTCCAACGGTGGTATCTACTGGAGCCCGCGGGAGGGGAGAGCAGCAACCAGGGAGGGCGGGGAGGCACTCTGGGAGCCCGGGGAGCCCGGGGTGCTGGCTCCAAGAACCCACACCAGCAGCCCCTCTGCCTTGGGACAGCAAAGAGTGGGGGTGACTGCCTCTGGGAAAGCAGCATTGGGATGGGTCCCCATTAGTTACCTCGAAAGCAAGTTAGCTTTGGGGCCTGTGTCAAGGACTTTCCAAGCCCACCCTACCCACTGCTGGTGGCTTCCCAGGTAGAGAAACTGTGTTCTACTCAACAGCATCTGTACTTCCTGAAATGTATGTCAATTAAAAACCAAGCACCCCTCGTTAGAAAGCTTGGTGGAAGGGAGTAGAAAAGACTTAGACTTTCCTTGGCATTAACCTTGAGTCCAGGTAGAAGCACAAGGCCCACTGGCCGAGCAGGTTCTGGGCACCTCCTGCATCAGGAGCTCTCTATGTAGAGTAAAGCCACGTGGGTGAAGGCTGAGTTCCATGCTTGCCTCGAGTTGGCCTTCCCATTCCATTTGTTCTCACCTTAATTCTGGGCCAGGGGTGCAGGCAGAAGTGTGTTCCCTGGTGGAATGTACTGGGGACCCCCTAGTCTGCTGATGTCCACCCCCAGTGTGAGGAGCCTGGGTGGGTCTGCAGTCCCCTCTTTCAGTGGAAACTTTCTCCGTCTTCACCTCTGCTGTTTTCTGTCACCGTTTTGATCAAACACATGTAATTTATGGGCTATGATATACTACACTTCAGAATTGATTTTTGTGCTCAACTGGTGTAAAACATTTTTGGTGACTAATGCCTCTGGGTGAGATATTTCTTCGTTATTGATGTGTGCATGGGGCTTCTGTCCTCAAGTCGTGGGGACTTCTGGCCAGGGTCACTCCCTGGCTCCCTGCAGCAGGAACACTCAGCCAAAGGCGAGGCAGCCTTTTGAACTAAAGAAAATATTAATTTAAGACATTGTTTCAACACGAAATTACAGGAGCCTTCAGAACTCCCCATTAGTTTGATTCAGGGCTGAGTTGCGCATAGTGTCTTTAGGGCTGAGATTGGCCAACTTACAGAAAGTTTGTTGCCAGTGAACTAACAGAAATAATTCTGCAAGGGCCCCCAGAGCTTCAATTCCCTCAATCATTTCCAGTTGGTTTGCCTGGAAAATCTCTTGCTGAAGAAAAAAAAGCAAAACTAGCCCTGTTGTATCTTCGCTATCAAACCCGGCTGGGCAGTTACCGGCTTGTAATTCCTAAAGCAAGAACTGGGCCTCATGATCTGCCAAGTGTGAATGTACTTATGAGACCACAGGGACAAATGGATGCTGAGGCTTCCTGGAAAATATGAATTCCGTGGTCACCATACATGTAACATTCCAACGAGAGCTCCTACTAATCCAGTGCCTCGGGAAACCTGTGGTCAAAGTGGCATTAGTCCCATTTTACAGATTAACAAACTGAGGCCAAGAGTCAGCAACTCACCCCAGGTCATTCAGATAGGAAAGGGATGGGAGAAGTGAGAGTCCAGGTGTTCCTGACCCCAAAGCACACAGTCTCCCGTTGCACCAAGCTGCCTGCCTGGACTGGGCTATCCTCTGATGCCAGGATGGCCCAAGCTTCCCTCCCAGCCAAGTTCATATACACAACGCAGCAAACAGTTCCCATCCCTTTCTGCTCCTCTGGGCCATACTGGGAAAGCTTTAGTCATTGGGAATGCAAAACTGAAGGGTGGGTTTGCAGCTTCTAAAGGGGTCAGTCTTCGTAGGGAGTTTGGTAAGCTGGGTCCATGTATTCACCAGGCACAGGGCCCAGGACATCCTTTAAGGGTCCATGAAAATGTTTTCATTTATCTTAAAATTCAAAGAAAGAAATGAATATAAGAAGAATGGATGCATAATAACACATCAAGACTGAATTACATTCATCTTGAGACCTAGGTAGTTGTAAAACAAAGTGTTAATTTTTTTTATCGACAAAAGGTGTCTGAAGACAAAAGTGTCTAGGAGCGCTGAAAGTCATAATACCACCCTGAACAGGAGGCAGGACACGTGGGGGCACAGCCTGGGTGTCACGCTGAGCATGTGGGGTAGGTGCACAGAGGGGGCTGGTAGGTACCACAGACCTGGGCTCCTGAATGCTGGGCCGGCCTCTCCTTCTGCAAACTCTTCTCCTTCCCCAGTGCTGAAGAGCTTCCCTGGATAAAGGAGAGCACCCTAGAACCCCCACAGAGCTGATGGCCTCTGCACAGCGTCTTTGGTGCCCTGTAAGACCCTGCCTCCTCACCCTCTGGCTTTTCTACTCACCGGTCCCACCAGGAAGTGAGGTTGACCTTGAGCGGGGCTGAGACAGATGCCTCCAAAGAAGCCAGTCCTGACCTCATACAAGCTGCTCATCCACACCATAAGGGACAGTCCTGACCCCATGCAAGCTGCCCTCCTCTACTATAAGGGACAGTCCTCCCCCAGCAAAAGCTGCCCACCCCACCATAAGGGACAGTCCTCCCCTAACCCAATATAAGATGCCCATCCTCACCATAAGAGTCAGTCCTGACCCCACACAAGCTGCCCACCCCCACCATAAGGGACATTCCCCCCACCAACCCAATATAAGATGCCTATCCTCACCATAAGAGACAGTTCTGACCCCACAAAGGCTACCCACCCCCACCATAAGGGACAGTCCTGACCCCATGCAAGCTGCCCATCCCCACTCTAAGGGACCATATGGTACTTCATCTTCTTAGCCAATGGCAAATAGCAGCAACTTAGAGATCACCTACCAAACCCCTTCCTTTCACAGACGGGAAAACTGAGGTCCCATGGGGAAAGAAACTCTACAGTTGTCTCTGCATTTCTAGAGTACTCTCTCCTTTCATATCCCTGCCTGCAGAAGATTAGCCTCCATTTCATATGAGTCTTTTAGTGATGGTTGCCTGGGCTCATCAGAAAGGCTTCCTGGCAAAAGGAATAAAACAAAGTGAGTCACTGTCTTTTATCCCCTGCCCGCATTCACATTCTCCTGCCAGGCAGAGCGCTGAGCCCAGGGCCCTCCAGCGGGTGTGGGGACCAGAGGCTCTGATGACATAATCAGGGATGGGGCACTTTCTCCACAGGTGCCATTTATTTTCAAGCATCCGTTCGATCCCTGCCGAGGGATGAAAACCGCAGTGTCAACTGCCTTCAACTCCACTCCTTTGGAGGCCCGTTTGGTATTAACATCAAAGCATTCTGCATATTTATCATTCCTCCCTCGGCATTAAGCAAGACGTCTGACAGGCACACAAAAGCACCATAGTTTCCACTTGGACTCCAGAAAGGCATCAGCAGGTTCAAACCCAAGTTGAAAATTCCCTCAAATAGGTATATTTTCTTTACTGGAAACCTGGGAAGGATTATCGCTTAGCATCCTCTCCAAAATCAATTTATGTCCACTTACCAGTCGCTTCTGGTATAAAATAAAGGAGCTTACAGTTCATCATTCAGGATTTAATCAATGACACCGAGCTAGCTCTGATGAGAGCATTTCTGGGGGGGAGGATGGGATAATAGACAATACCCTGTCTTTGGTCTTACTTTTTTTTTTTTTCCCAAGAGCAATCATGCCTACTCTTTGAAATATAATGGGAACATGTTAAAATATAGATTCAAGTAGGATCTGACAAAGGAAAATATTCAACTCTGGTTGTGCTCAAAGTACTTAAGTTTTCTTTGAAAAGTTAAGAACAGGACAGCACTCTGGAACTTCAGGAAAAAATAAGGGTGCATTTGTTCATGAAAGAAACATGAAACAATTTCTATCATGAGTGACACTTTTCTTACTTCATATTAAAACTTTGCCTTGATTATTGATATGTGTGTGTATGTATTGGCTTTGCCTCCAGTGACAGCAAACAAAGCTTGTATAACTTTCAATTTTTTTTTTTTAATGTGCTGGGGGACCTTAGTGGCCGGAACCTAGCAGGGGGAGCCCTAACAAGGGGCTTCCGGGCTCCTGCATCTGAGCGCTGATCCTCCATGCTGTGGCTTCTATCCTCTGCTTCTGGTGGGACTCATCATTTCCAGGTGATTGACAAGAGCTGTGAGTGTTTCAGTAAGGTGCTTGGGTTTCATAAGGAAGCTGAGTTTAAATACGGCCCAGCTGTAGACTGTGGCCACAGTGGCCTTGCCAGTCATGCTGCCAGTGGCTGAGTGCAGCACCTTCACTCTAAAGATGAAGGAACAAAAACCAGAGCAGAGACAGGACCACCCAGCTCACACTGCTGGAGAGAAGGGGACTGTACCCACTCCCGCTCACAGCCCCAGCCATCATAGAATATCCACCCTGCATGAGTACATCCAAGCAGCTCCCTGGGCAAGATGTTTTGGTGTACCTTAGAGATAAGGAAGCAAGAGACCCTGAAGGAGTGATTTTCCCAAAGCCACAAGCTAAGGAGGCTGAAGAGCAGGGCTAAATTCCATATGTCTGTGCTGTTGTTGGGAGCTAGTTCATTACAGCACACACCACATGCTCAGCCACAAATGTGGAATATCCTAACAAGGGAACAAGGGAGTCAGGCAGGGCTCAGATAAGAAAGCCACCAAGGACCCCAATACCAGTTGTTCATTCATTCATTCATTTGTGCAATAAATACTAACTGAGCACTTGATAGACACCCAGCACTGGGTAAAGCCCTAAGGCTATGAAGAGGGAGAGGACATGGGCTCTGCTTTTGCAGACTTCCCAAATTACTAGGGGAGACAGGGACATAACAGAGAGCACCAGTGAAGGTTACACATGAACCAGAGGCAGGAATGTTCCTTTGCAGTAATCCTGGGAAGAGCACGATTAACTTGGCCTTGGTAGGCCAGAGAAGCCACACAGCACAGAAGGGAGCTGGGGAAGAAGGGGGGAAGAGTTTGCCAACAGCAAGAGGGGAAAGGCATTCAGGAAATGTCCTGTGCAAAGGCCCAGAGGCAGGGATGGACTCAGCTGCCCAGAGGATGGGCAAAAGTTCTGTTGAGACCCAGTCAAGGAAGCTTAGGCAGGGAGCGGTTACAGAGAAATCCCCAAATCTCAGTGCTCCTCACAGCAACATCTTCCTTCTCGGTCTGGTCGGGCAGCTCTCGTTCATCTGAAACATGTCACAGCTTTCGATGCTTCTGTGGCAGGGGCTGGGGACACATAGCTCTCAACTGCCTTGGCCTGGAAGTGTCATGGGTCACTCTCTCCCCTCGTCCATTGGCCAGAGCAAGTTATATGACCCAACCTAACTGCAGCAGATGCTGGGAAACCCAGGTGGTGGGTACATGGATATTTGGTAAGCGCCACAGTTTTCCAGCAGAATGCGTTAGGAGGAAGGCATTAGGTGGGCTAGAGTGGGACATGGAAAGTGTTGAGAATTGAGCCAGTCAGATTGTAAAGAGTCTTGAGGGGAAAATGAGCCCAAAGAAGGACTTGACTTGCCCACAGTCACCTAGAATGTGGCCTCCTGACCTCTAGGCCACTGCCCTTTCCATATCCACAAGAGTCCAGAGCCAGAGGAGCAAGCCCTCTGAGTGGCCAGCACGAGTGTCACCTGTCACTGCAGTCGGAGCAAAGGACATGACAGCGTCTCCTCTCCAGAGCAGCCTCGGGGGCCTTGGGCGGATTTTGGATGTCTTCCCCCACCAGGTGAAATGACCATGGACTTGTTTCCTGGTCCATTCTAGCACACTGCAGTTTCACGTTCTCCCATAGGGGCAGCCCAGACCCTGGAGTCAGGCTATTTGGGTTCAAATCCCAGGTTGGCCACAAACTAGCTGGGTAAGTTTGGGCAAGTTGCTTAACTTCTCTGTGCCTCAGTTCCTCTTCAATAAAGCAAAGATAACTGCATCACCTACCTTCAAGGAGATTTTATTATTTGCAAAGCAGTAGCTGATAAATACCTGGCTTCTGTAGCATTTGAGTTGCCCTGGAAGGCACCTTCCATGCATTATTTCATGTAACCTTCACATCAAATCTGAGGCAGGTAGTTTAATTAATAGGCCATTTCACAGACAAAAAGACAGAGCCGTATCAGGCCAGTGGCAGCAAAATGTGGAATTTGGGGTTACCTGATGCAAAGCTGCTGTACTTTCCACAAAGCCCCATGACCCAGCTGCACTGGCTGGGAGGTCAAGCTTGTCTGGTGTCTTACACCTTAGTTGTGTGGCCTGGGGAAGCCCTAGGCCTCTCTGAGTCTCAAATCACAGATTCTTTTTCTTTATACATATATATATATATATATATATTTAAAGACGGGGTTTCACTGTGTTGACTAGAATGGTCTTGATCTCCTGACCTCACGATCCACCCGCCTTGGCCTCCCAAAGTGCTGGGATTACAGGTGTGAGCCACCCCGCCCGGCCAAATCACAGACTTTCTAACCTTCTAACTTGCTCTCTTTCTTCTTCCAGCTGAGGCACCAGGCATTGCCCCTTAAGAGGGTTTCAGAAGTTGACTTCTTTACAAAGCACACGAATGACCCTGCTCCTCTTCCTAACCTCAGGCCCTTGGCTCTCACCGAGCAAAATCTTCTGGCATCCTTCCTGATTTTTGTTCCATCATCCCCTATACTTTGCTAGGCTTTGACTTGTCTCTTTAAAATTTGCAATTACCAATAATTCCCTTTGTTGCACCCAAATGCGAACCACCATATTAAATTATTAAATATAAGTGTTTCTGAAATATTTTATCTTGACATGTATCTCCGGAGTCAAATGACCCCAGGCAGTGTTCATAATTAATTTCATCAAAAGGAAAAAAAAAAAGTGCCGGGAAGGGACTCCCTGAATGACTCCCCGTCCTGGAGAAATACAGCTGACACTTGGCTCGCTTTTCCTTCTCTCCCCTTCCCCAGGACTCCAGGGCCAGGGAGCCTGCAGAGCTCCTCCGTCTGCACGATCCGATCCAGGAATTTCAGGCCTGGGGGGAACCCGCGTGATAATTTTGGCAGCCCTTTCTTTTCCTGGCCAAAGAAACAGGCCCAGAGAGGAGCGGTGACCTTCCCAAGGTGGCAGAGACCAAGAGCAGCAGGAACAGACCTGGGGCTGCCCCCAGCTGGGTCTCCCACCCCTCACTGTAGCTTGGCCCCCCACAAGACTCCGAAAGCCACCTAATTAGGCTTCTTCCTCCTTTGTGCCCTTCAGGACTAGATAGGTTCATTTAAAGGAACAGGGGAGCAAAACTGCTTCTTAACATAAAAAAAATGCCCTGAAACAAAGGGCTTTTTGTGCCCCTCCCCCACCAAGCTCAGAGAGAAAGAGAGATTAAGTTTGAGGAGTCACTTCCAATCAGAAAGCTACCATTTAATTACAATGCGCAGGAAATTACAGAGTGAATGGGCAGACGGGTGATAAGGGACTGCCCCGCAGGATGACAGGCTTGAAATCCAACCACTTCATCACAGAGCTACTTATCACAAGAGGCTGTCTGGAAGGCTGACAATCTGATTGTACTGTCAACTCAATTCATAATTAATATATTTATCAAATTAATTACTGAAAATATCTCCCTGGCGCTCGCCATAAAACAGTGGCTAGTTTCATGGCGGGCTGGCTTCGTTTTCTGCTAATAACCGTGCTGTCAGTTTAATGAGGGCAGGGAGCGGCCCCTGTTTTGCCTGCCTGACAGACAAATTGCCCTCTTACAGGGAATGATCCCTAGAATTTAAGAGAAGAAAAGAAATATGGCATTGTTTGGTGACAGCCGCAATCGCAGGCTTGTCTCAGAAACTTTGCATCAATTCTAACATACAAGAAAGGGAGGGTGGGGGTGCTTTTGGCAGCTAAATAAATACTTTATGAATTCCTGACTGATCCCTTCATCAGAGCCTCTGGTGGAGCGGTTTCTCCGAGTCCTGAGTTAACCCCCAGCCTGGCCGGAATCTGCCAGTTGAGGTTTAGATGTGAGGACATAAAATGTAAGAGAGGCTCAGTGGAGGACTTTTTGTGAAGCAGAGAAGTTCCCAAGCCAAGGGTTCCCAGGGTGCAACGAAATCCCATGGATGACCCCCTTGACCATTTGATCTCTGGGTGGAACGATCGTTTTCTTCCCTTCCTAGGGCGGGGATCCAGGCCTTCAGAGGGTTTCTGAGTTGAGATCTTTCCCAGGAAGAGTCCGCTCCCCTCGGGGCTCCCAAAGAGCCCCTGCTGAGCCCCGAATGTGCTGCACTTTGCTCTGAAGTGCCCAGCATCTGGGCCTGCACCAGTCACCGGGCAAAGCTGACCCTGCCAGCCACTGGCTTGTCCGCCCTTGTGGACGCCCACCAGCCCAGGCAAGCCAAGACATGTGGGCCTGGGAAATGCGAGGGCAGAGCAACCTGGAAAGTCCATCCCTTAGCTGGATGGGCCAGTGACCCCAGGGAAGCATCTTTCGTCTCTGCACAACTCATGCTGGGTCAGAGCCACCATGGAGACCCACAGTGAGCAATGTTCTGGTGTAACCAGTAGGCTTCCTGGAAGAGGCGGCCTTTCAGGAACTAGTTAGTGGACTAGAAGAAACAGACAATCTAGTTGTTTGTGGGTCAGCCAGGCACTGGGTGGGCACTGGGAAGAAGAGAAGGGTTCAGAGAGAGGACAGGGCCTCCAGTTAGGGAGGCCAGCCACACAGTGGAGGGTGTTATTGGAGGCCTAGGGGAGGAGAGCACTCACTCTCAGGCCCTGCAGGCCCATTTCTATTCCAGCTCCACTGGCATGCACCTCACGAGGGTCAAGGCCTCATGGTTTCAAGGCTTCTTTGGCGCACTATGATCACAGCCTTGCGCTTGTCCTGGTCTCTGCTCTAATTGCCTCGCAAACCCCAGTCTACTCGGCACTCCTCATCCCTCTGCACCTTGTTTCCCTCCCGTCCCCCAGCCCGGCCGCTCCCCCGCACAGTCCCCCCAGCCTCCACGCCGCTCCCGGCCCATTGCTCTCTCTCACTGGAAGAAATAGCAATTTTCAAACAATCACTTGCTTTTGCCAGATGCCAGGATGAGGGGTGTCAAGGGCTCTGGAGAGGTTGCATCTGCCTCTGTGACCAGGCCTTGGTCCTCTCAACCCAGCCCTCAGCTCTGTTTCCGGGCCAGTTCTGGTCCTGGCCAGCTCCTTGTCCTCAGCAGGCCCACACCTCCAAGCTTTTGTCTCAGACAGGGCTGCTGTGTTCCCATGCTTGGGTCTGGCCTGTGGGCATCCACTCCCCGGTTCTCCCCCTTAGACAGAGCAGAGAGCCCCACTTAGGGACAGCCATGGGGGAAGGTGGTGCCTTTGGAGCTCATGTCACTGATATGAGCAACCCACTTTGAGGACAGAAGGTGCCTGGGCCAAAGAAACCAACCTGAAGGAAAGAAAAGAAAGAAAGAAAAAAAAGAGCTCAGCCTGGTAGGGAGGGGCTAGAGTTCTAACCCGCATCTTGCTCCAACCAGCGGCGGGCAGTGGACAACCCCAGCTGGCATTGGGGCACTTTCTCACCCTCCTAGAACCCAAGTCAGGCGTGAGAACAAGCTTCCAAACCATCAGTGAATGAATTAAACTATCATGTTAATACTTTAAGAATTGTTCAGAGTACTTCGACACGTGTGTGCGTTTCCTGTTTAAGGTGTTTGAAGAGCTCCAAAGAAGGACGTCATCCTAATTTGAAACTGTAAAATTGTTGAGGGAATTGGTTATCTCTTATCGATACACAAATGCATCAATGCTTAATTTTCAGTGTTGCTTATTAGACAAATCACAAGAATTGACAGGGAAGTTTTTTCAGAATAGCTTGCTGTGTTGGGTGGAAATGCTGGCCGAGACAGAGAAGGGTCTCACCCTGCCCTTCTCACCAGGCCAAGTCAGTGGGCATGGGAGGAGCCGGCCTGTGGGGTCAGCAGGGGACGTCCAGTAATATCTTCTTAGGAGGCCTTTAGAAGCAAGAGATTGGATAATTTATAAGATGTTCAACTAGCTTTTAAACAGCCAGGTTTTCCTACACAGTGACTGGGTTTCCATAAAACAGAGACAAGGCCTGCCCGCTTGGCTCAGGCGTGGAGGGGACGGCGCTGTAAAGTTAATGCAGTGAGAAATCTATGGTACTCTGACATTAAACCCAACATAGAACATAAAGAACCGGGCCTGCTCTAAGCCATGGCAGCAGGGAAAGAGATTAAGCAATCTTTGCAGATGGAAACTGTGTCTGCTGAATGGGAACAAGCCTCCTCTTGCCACAAAGCTGGGAGCCAGAAGGGAGAGAGGTGGTCCGCTTGGCCGATAGGATTGTGCCACAATGGTCCACACGTGGGTCTTTGAAAAGCCAACCTGAGCAGCCCAAGTAATTGATCATTACTTGGACTGCTGGACCCCAAAAGTCAGAGCAGCCCAAGTAATTGATCATTACTTGGACTCCTGGACCCCAAAAGTCAGAGAAGAATTGAGAAAGAGAAGAGCAAAAAAGAGAAAAAGTTCGAAGCAGTTCCAAAGGCTGCTGCATAAAGGTCTTGGAAAGCAAGTAAAACATCTCAGGGGGCAGAACTGTGCCCAAGACTGGAAGAAGGAGAAGAAGGAGGGCAAGAAAGAGATAAACCAATGAAACTAAAGTAACCTCAGGCTTTTTTCCGAGGGTGAATGGTTGGCCACAGCCTATTTTTATTTTCAGAGGAAAATGATGGGGTTGCCTGAGTCAGGAGACAGGGAAAACACCCTCTGGATGAAAAACTGGGTGGAAATGAAGACAGCAAAGACTCCCTGAGGGTCCCTAACACCCCTGCATCATTCCCATTTACATACACTTTTAATGGGGACAAAAAACAATGACAGAGGTCTCAGTAGAAGGGATGAAGATGCACAGAGCAGACCTCAGGGACAGGCGACAAAGCTGTCCCCAAGCCCGTGGTCTCTGCTGCAGGTGCTCAAGAGTCACCTGGGAAGCTTCATGTGCTGTTTTCTGGGCTCCATCCTCACACAGTCTGATGTGGTAGGTCACAGACTCAGGAACCTGCATTTTAAAACATACCCCAGACAATTCTGGTGCAGAAGAAAATATATGAGGATCAGGCTTTGAGAAACACTGGCCTGGTGGGAAGTGAGAAAGGTCAATAACCCAAGGGAGGAAAGCCAGGAATCTCCCAGAGATGCCGAAGTCCTGGAATGAAAAGTTTTTATACGTCAGGGGTGGAACACAGGGCCTGTGTTTTCATCATCTTCATTTCATCATCAAATCGGACAAACTGGGGAAAGGACTGTGCTATCAAGAACCAGTGCCCGGTGAATCACATTTTATGTTTTATGCTGGAACGCATGAAGTCCAAGACCCCTCTCAGGGCTGGTGAGGAGGTGCAGGCTGGCTGCCACACTTAGCAGGTGGGGAAGAGCGTGGTGGCCAGAGCACAGTGGCTGCCCAGGAGGAAAAGAGAAGGGAATGAGGCGGCCTAGGAGGCCTTCTTCAATCAGACAGTCAAACACCAGGGCTCGCAGCTCCTGGGTCCGGGTACTGAGGTGGGGCTGTGGCCGAGTCAGGATGGAACTAAACTGTGGTCGCCATGCTCTTGGTTCAGACCACTTCTTTAGCCACACACCAGATGTATCACCCAGTGGTACCACAAAAGACAGAGCAATCTGGCAGAGCAATAAAGGGGAGTCATAGGCCGGTGTGATGAATTGCTACTATGGTCCTTGGTGGTCCAGAAACTGCTGGAATAGTCTGGAATACATTCAGAGCTGCAGCTAACTTGCAGCTATGCCAAAAAAAATTTAAAAAACCTAACGCAGAAGTTGAGAGCATGAGTCCCCAGACAGAGGCCAAATGATAGTGAGAGAGGCACAGCAGGCAAAACCCTGGTCTAAGCAGCAACCCTCCAGCAGTGCTGTGTGACCTTGAGAAAGTCACTGCCCTTCTCTGAACTTCAGTTTTCTCATTGGTAAAATGGGGGAGCCCAACATGGTGTCTTTAAGAGCCCTGGTATCTCCAAAAGCCTACAAAACCATTCTTATTTTAAAAAATAAGAACTCCCCTGAACGTTAGTAGCCTTAAAGCCTTCTGGTGAAAAAAGCCATTATAATTTAAGAAGTAAAGAAGACTGAACCTCTTAGGAGGGGTTTAAAATACTAAAAAAAAAAAAAAAAATACTAAAAATAAGATTAAAATGAAAACCTGGCCTCTATCAGAAAGCTAACATATAAACTGAGATGAACTCTGGTGACCTAAGAATCTGCTGGCCTACCCAGTGAGGAATCCTACTCCAGCCTGAGTCTCCTTATGACAATAGGATTTGGGGTGGTGATTTCATCAGTTTGCTTTGGAGAAAAGAGCAGAGCAAATGCTGAGGTTGCTCCTCCATTGATGCTTGTTCTGCTGGCTTCTCAGATTTCCTTGTGGACAATGACTTCCTGAGAATCAAACTCTGCACCAGGAATCACAAGGGAGTTAGAGACTATGTGAAACACCAGCGTAATTACCAGCTCATCACCGTCACGGTGAATTAACAAATGTCACATCCAGCATCACTGTTGCTGCCTCCCACCTTGAGCAACAGCTGAGCCCAGTGGGAGAAGGAAGCCCAGACCCCAAGTTTCATGTCCTGTAGACTCTACCAGGATGTATCTGTGTTTCTATCATCAAAGAACAGGGAATGCCTAAAGACCTGAGGACAATGGAGGCACCCAAACTATGGTTTATATGCAGTAGAGAAGGACTCGGGGTAAGGTGGGGAGGACTTTAAGCAAGACAGACCTGGGCTCAGTAACTTTTGAGGAGTTATGTAAATAAGCTGCTTATTCTCTCTAAACCTGAATTTCTTCATCTGTGCCAGGCAAATGGCAGTAACCCAGGAAGGGGAATGTGACAGATAGGATATCCCAGAAAACGGACCCACATGCTCTTCCAGATGATCACCCCTTTCCATTGTGATATGGAGTCCATTGTGACTCCCTTGAACCTGGGCAGGACTCTGTGACTACCTCAATTAATAGAGTGTGCTAGAAGAATCTTATATGACTTCTGAGACTAGATTGTTGTCTTAGTCCATTTTCTGTTTCTATAACAAAATGCCAGAGAATTAGTAAATTTATAAGGAAAATATATTTATTTCTCATTGATCAAGAGGCAGGCATCCTGTGAGGACCTTCTTGCTCTGCCACGGTGGAAGGCATCACATCATGAGAGAGCGTGTGTATGCACATCAGCTCAGGTCTGTCTTCTTTCTATAAAGCCATGAGTCCCATGTTAAATCAAACTAAAATTGCCACAAAGAGGCCTCTTTATGAGTTTCTAATTGCAACCTAATTCAGTATGTAAATAAACTAAAAACCTGACTTAAGAACAAATGCTGAGTCTCAGCCAACCACATGCAGCCAACAGTTCAAACCATGTTTAAATAAGACAGATGGGGGCTGTAAGCAGTTGGCTATCTCTGTACCTTACTTCCATTTTCTATACATCACTTCCTTTACTCTGGCTATAAATATAACCTGAACACGTGGTGGGGCAAAGCATTATGAACTATTTTTTATCAGAACTACTGCCCAATTCTAGAATCACAAATAAAAGCCAACTGAGAGCTACAAAACTAGGTTTGCTATAATTTAGCCTTTTAACATCCATCATGGGGGCCCCACCTTGATGACCACACCTAATCCTAATCAATTCTCAGAGTCCCCACCTCTAATCAGCATTTGAATTTGGGAATTAAATTTCTAACACATGAAATTTAATTCATGGGGACACATTCAGGCCACAGCAGCCATAAAAGGTAACAAGGCTTCTTGGCTCTTGTGGGACATGTGCCGTGGGATCCCCAAGTTGACATTAGGAAATAGGTAATGCAGAAGCCACCATCCTGAAGAGATGGTGTGCAGAAAGTTAGCAGAGATAGATATCCAAGGGAGGGCTGGGCACAGTGGCTCATTCCTGTAATCCCAGCAATTTGGGAGGCTGAGGTGGGTGGATCACTTTAAGTCAGGAGTTCAAGACCATCCTGGCCAACATGGCAAAACCCTGTCTCTACTAAAAATACAAAAATTAGCTGGGTGTTGTGGCACATGTCAGTAATCCCAGCTACTCGAGAGGCTGAGGCAGGAGAATCACTTGAACCCAGGAGGTGGAGGTGGTAGTGAACCCAGAGATCACACGACTGCCACAGAGTGAGACTCCATTTCAAAAAAGAGAGAGAGAGACATCCAGGGGACCCTAGCTGCTCCCCTGCCTGCTTTTGGAGCCTTCCTGGCCTAGGTACCAGTCAGTGAGTGAGTCTTCAGAGGATTTCAGCCCCCAGTCTTTGAGCCCTGCCAGCTTTTGCCAAGTAGAGCAGATTGCAGATTCAAGAGAAAAGTTAGTGCTGTTGTTACTTGATGTTTGGCAATGTTTTATCATGCAGCCTTCGCTAGCGGGAAGAACACTCTATCCAGGTTGTCATTGCGCTGCATGGGAAGATGCAGGAAGGAAATCAGGACTGAGGTTGGAGGAGGAGAGAAAGCCCGCCTGGTGGGTGTATGGAGAAAAAGACCCAAGAGAGCCAGAGAAGGCACCCTGCTCATCTCTCCCAGCTCTGGTGGGGATGGGTCATTCTGAGAATGACCTGGGGGCAGTTTTCTGGGCAACAGAACACAAAAAGTACTGAGAAAGCTAGCTGGAGGATCAGAAGAAGATTCTGAGGCCCTTCTTATGACTGCTCAAAGAAAAAAGAGAAGAAGCCAAGTGTAAGGTACGTGTCTGCCCTGCTCTGGATCCCCCTAGAAGGCCATAGAGACAAAGGCCACCCGACAAGGGAAAATCTACCTGTAGTCAGAGCAGATGGCTCCATTTCAAATCCTCAGCCAGAGATTGGCAGCCTATCCCTGCTGGGCTAAATACAGCTTTCTGCCTTTGTTTGTAAAAAGTTTTATTAGAATAACCATGCTCACACGCATATGTATTGGCTATGACTGCTTTTACACTACATGGCAGAGTTAAGTGGTTACAACAGAGACTGTCCCACAAAAGCTAAAATATTTACTTTCTAACGCTTACAGAAAGAGTTTGCCAACCTCTGCTTTAAGCTATCAGAAATGAAATCCTGAGACACAAGGAGCCCTGCCCCGGCATGGTGTCTGCTGAGAAAGGCCCACTGGGGCATGTTCATGATGCTCCATGCATTCACTCAGTCACTAAACACTCAGGAACACCTAAGACGTGGCAGGCTCCCAGTGCCGCCTTGGAAACAGAAAGATGAATCTGCACAGTGCTTATCCTGTAAGATATCACCGTGCCATGCAAGAGACTGCAGCACCATCACGGAATTTGAGTCCAGGACAGTAAGAACCAAATTGGAGGCACAGCCCATAGGAGTCTGGTAGTAGCTTTAAAGAAAGGCAACCAATCCCATGTTGGAGTAGGAGGCCAGGGAAGGCTCTTAGAGGAATGATGGTGGCCCTGGGTCCTGCAGGAGGAGCAGGATATGGTGAGCATACAGGGGCAAGGTGAGGCCACTGGGGCAGAGGGAGCAATAGATGCAAAGGCAGAACCAAGTTGTGGGATATCTAAAAACAGGCACGTTAGCTCACTGTGCTGGGAGAACATGGTGCCAGGCAGGCAAGGGCAGGTGCAAGGGCCAGAGATGTAGGATGGGTCAGATCATGGAGGGCAGCAGGATCTGTGGACAAGGCAGAGACACAGATGCCAAGTACAGCTTTGTCACCATGAAGGACCTGAAATTCTCTTAGATGGGGAGAGAGCAAGCCCAGATCCCATGGGCTATGCCTACCTGCACCAAAACAGAAATTTCTATGCTGACTGTTTTCCTGTGTTTATTGTAGTCTACCCACTCTGGGACTCTGGCCCTTCGAGGGGTCAGAGTGCAGGAGTAGCCATGAGTAATTGTCCATAAGCGGTGAGGGCTATAGGTCCCCCACCATGTTGGGGACACCTCCGAACTGTGTTCAATATCTTTCCTACCTTAGCAAGTTTCATCTCAGGTCAACTTTTAGGTGGGGAAAAAAGAATTGCCAGGTAGAGCACATGAATGAGGAGGGGTTGGGAAGGGGGGTACAGTGACGTGCCATGTGTCATCTTCAGGTGAGCTGCAGGTGACTGGTGCCCTGGAAACCTCTCTCTGAGAATGCATCAAGACACAAATCCCAAGGAACAAGTGGGCCTTTGTCGATGAGCCTGGCATTTCAGAGCAAGCAAGGAGCAGGCATTTCCGCTCTTGCAGGATCATAGTGGATTTAAACTTCAGGGCAGCTAGGAGCCCCGAAACCCCTTTGCTTCTGTGTAACACACACTGTTAAAGTTGTGTGGTCCTCCCACGTTGTCTTAATTAGAAGCAGACAACTTCATTGCTGTTTCCATAATATTGTTGCTAAATGCAAAAGTGTTTCATGAAAACAATACTAATTATAAACTCTGTTCTCCCCACAACCTTGCTTATGTAATTATTACTGTTATCTTCATTATCATCATTATCGTTATTATTTTTCCCGAAAGAACTAAGGAGAGTCACTCACTGCTATAAAGAAGGAAAATTCTGGCCAGGCACAGTGGCTCATGCCTGTAATCTCAGCACTTTGGGAGGCCAAGGTGGGTGGATCACCTGAGGTCAGGAGTTCGAGACCAGCCTGGCCAACATGGCAAAACCCCATCTCTATTAAAAATACAAAAATTAGCCAGGCATGGTGGTAGGCTCCTGTAATCCCAGCTACTTGGAAGGCTGAGGCAGGAGAATCGCTTGAACCCAGGAGGTGGAGGTTGCAGTGGGCTGAGATTGCGCTACTGCACTCCAGACTGGGCAACGGAGCAAGACTCGCTTTCCAAAAAAAAAAAAAGAAGGAAAATTCTGAAATGGAAGACCTTCCCACAGTGTTGGTGAGGAAACTCAGCTTCTATGGCATCAACCTTGGGCTAGACTCCATTTGTGGGTACTGGCACCCCTCTGCCAAGAGAGCCTTGTTTCCCTGAATCAGGAAGGCAGAGATGCCTGGGAAATAAACATTCAGCACCCCAATGTCCTGGATGACACCAGACAGCAAGTCCTCTGACATCTGTAGGTCTCAGTTTCTCCATCTGCACAAAAGGAAGCTAGACAACTCTTATGTCTTTCTTACAATAAGCGCTTGGGGCTTCTTTGCAAAATAAAGCAAATTAACATATAAAAGCCTATCAAAAACCTAAAACCCTAATCCTCAGAGTTAAAAGGTATAAAACTCTTTTAAAGGCCTACAATGCCCCTGCTGTTTCAGTCTCTGAAACCAGTGTGTAATTGGGTCAAGGATCTGTAGATGGCAGCCTCTTGCTAACTAAGATCTGAGGGAAAAAATGCTTCCACTGATCTACACGTTATCAGCAAATGGAATAGGGCAAGAAAGGCAACTGAAACTAGGCAATTTATTATATATCTTCGGAAGTTAAATAAATCTCCCATAGACCACTGTGGCCATTGGGAATGTTTAATCTTGAAAATAAAAAGTGAGTCTGTTTCTAAAGTAATTATTTACAAATCATATTTTCACTAGAGGAAAAATATTCTGTAAGAAAACATGGAACTTGTGAAATATTGTCCCCTGAACACTTAATCTCGTGGCATAAATTCTACGAAAGCAGGTGAGTCCTCTTTGAGATTCTCCTGAAATGATTCCTCTGCCCTGCTTCCGTGGAGTTTTTGATGCTGTTCAAGTGTGAAACTCTGAACCAAGGAAATGGGAGATGTGATGTTGAACATCGATCTTAAAATAACCCAGTTTGGATCTTTAACACCCATATGTGAGCCTGATGCAACCAGTTGGCATGTACATTCAAAAGTCCACACCATTTGAGAGACTTTGGCTTCACTGACAATCAAAGACATTCTCATTAAAACAAAGAGATACTATGTTTACGTCATTTGACTGAAATTTAGGAATGACAGGTATTATGTTAAGCCAGACAAAAGTCATTTTTATAAGTGAAAAATGGTTGCTCAACAATCAGCAAGTTGGACAGGTGTGGTAGCTCGTGCCTGTAATTCCAGCACTTTAGGAGGCCGGGGCAGGCAGATCTCCTGAGGTTGGGAGTTCGAGACTGGCCTGACCAACATTGAGAAACCCTGTCTCTACTAAAAATACAAAAAAAAATTAGCTGGGCATGGTGGTGCATGCCTGTAATTCCAGCTACTTGGGAGGCTGAGGCAGAATTGCTTGAATCTGGAAGGCAGAGGTTGCGGTCAACCAAGATCACACCATTGCTCTTCAGCCTGGGCAACAAGAGAGAAAATCCATCTCAAAAAAACCCAGCAAGTGTATATGATTCAACCATATGACAGGGTTGTTGGCATCACTGAGAACCAGGCCAATGGGCCCTGCCTTTGTAGGGTGTGGTCCAGTGATCATGGCCAGGCCAACAGACTATTTTGATAATGGAGGGCAGGTTATATTAAGGGCAAAACAGGCTGCTCCAAGACAGGAGCCGGGGAGCTGACCTAGGGAGGTGGGACACGATTCTCAGACAAGAAAGGGATGTTTCCTTTGCAGGTAAAGCAGGGGGACCTGATGCTAGGCCAAGGAGGTAACAGATGCAAGGCCTAGGGGTGTGGGCACACAGCAGTGTGAGGTCCTGGAAGAAACCCAGGCTGCCAGGTCAGGAAGGGGAGATGGAGCACAGTGAGAGGGGAGGATAGCAGTGGTGGAGACGGACAGCATGAGGGCCCTCCGAGCCTTGGGGGAGAGGAGCTCTCCATCTGAAATGCAATGGGAGCCACTTGGGTTGACAAATGGCAAGACTGAATTGGACGTTTAGAAAACAAGAACATCCCTCTGCCTCTAGTGTAGAGAATTAAGTAAGCCAAGCAAGAACTGGGGTGGGGAACTTTGACCAGCTGAAGTCAGAGACACCGACAGCCTACTCCAGGGGAGCAGCAATGGACACAGAGATGAACAGAAGGCAAGGAGATGTCTTCTGAGATCGAATCTCAGGATTCAGTAGCTGACTGGATGGTAGATAAGGTGGAGCGTTTGTGTCGTAGGTGATGCCCACATCAATGGCGTATCTGGGGCAGACAAGACTTGGGGAAGAGGTGATGAGTTTGCCTTTAGGCATGGGGTGGGTTTGGGGTGTTTGTAGGCCATCCAAAGGGGCTTTGCAGCAGCTGCTGCACCCACAGATCTGGCACTCACTGGGGAGGCCTCTGCAGGAGTCAGTACTAACCTTGGGGGTTGTATGGGGCTGTCCAGGCATAATGAGCAGAGCTTGTCCCCTGACTTTTCCGTGCATAGGAACCATCATGGCTCCATCTTGGCCCTACTAATGAGAATCTCAGGGATGGTTGCTGAGACCTACATCTTTAACCACCTCCCTAGAGACAGATGGAGACCATCTGGGGAGCCAATTTTGCAGAGGCTACAGAAGATGAAGACAATAATAGCAACATATGGAAGAACTTGGAATTCAGTTTCTAAATTAAAAAAAAAAAAAAAGGATAGCCACCACTGTTGAGGGTAGTAAAAAGACTTTCATACACCGATATGAGAACATGCATTGAACTTGGGAGTTAAAAGGCCTGAAATGTTAGTGAAAATCCCAGGGAAGAAAACCCTAGGAACAGTGTTGAAAGCAGCAAGAATTAACTTCTTCCCACAAAAATGCTCCAGATGACCAGAGAAGAGATTTCACAGTCCAACCTGTGTTCTTATGTTTAGTGAAGCTTTTGTCCTAAGGAGGATTTAATGATGGGAACCCAAGTTAGGCAGGATAAACATATAAAATATGCCCAGGAAAATGGAATTTACTGTCATAAGGGAGAAACAGATTTAATACATTAGTCTTATTATTCAAAGGAAACTGTAAAGCAGCTTAATAAAACATCAGAGTTCCTTACTTGGTCAAATGTGTGAATGTGCGTTCATTGTCTAAGATAGAACTAAAAGGCATAAACCAAGATTATCAATCTCTCCCCTGCTCCGAACATTCCCATTATGCTCTGTTTATGCCTCTATGAGAGCATTGAGCTCAGCCGGTCTGGGACTGAATGATTTATGCTGTGTCAGCTCTCCCACCCCACAGTGCCCTGTCCTTCAGGGCAGAGATCTCGTCTTCCTCACCTCCACGGTCATTACTGGTTGACTTGAACTTTCATTATTACACAGAGCTTCCCCATCTTGATTTGCAATTCCACAGTTTCTCTGTGTCAGAGCTTGATTTTGGATTCTCCCCATGGTTGGGTTCTTAACATGAGAAGGATCTTAAAATGCCAACCATAAACTAATTTTAGAAAAAGAAAAAAAGGCACAACAGCAGCAGAGGAAGGAGGAAGGAGACCCTAACATTCAGAGCAATGCTGCATGACAAAGAGTGGGTTGAAGAGGAGAAAGATCCCTGAGCAGCCCACTTATTTGGGATTCACCAGCTCACCCGCACTCGCGCAGTGCTCTCCTGATAAGCTGCAAAATCTAAAACTCCTTATTAAATGTCAGATAAATCGGCTAGCCTGGGGCAAAGCCAATGAATGGGCAGCATGTGCTCCAGTCCAGTTCTCGGTAATTGATGGGCTCTGAATAAGCAGAACCAATCCAGGCTGATTGCGGATGAAATGACTACAGCCAGCAAAGTTCAAAGAAGAAATATGTGAACTTTAAAGTACTTGAACACAAATCAAGACAGTGAGTTTTTATAAAAATCTTTACTAGCTCAAACCGCTGAAGCTCAGAATGACCTTTATCCTTGGGGTGAGTAGCTGGTGGGGTAGGGAATGTGCACACCATATATCAGGCTCAGAGCCATGGGAGAAGCATAGCGGGGAGGGAGGATTTGCCGGAGTCACCACTCCCAGGCCTCCGAGTCTGCACTTGTGCAGTGACTTTGAGATGTTCAGTCTTCTCCATCCTCATCTTGCAGGACCTGGGCTGGGACTTCATGTTTTCCTTACCCTTTGGGATTATGATGTCCTTGCGTAATGGAATCAGGACTCTCAGCTGCAGGCCCACCTTCCAGTCTGTGCTCAGACATGAACAGGAGCCTTTTGTGGAGCTGGTCACCCCAGGCCCAGCACCATCACAGAGGCATTGCAGATGCTGGACAGTTAAACTTTTGTAGAGCACCTGGATTAGTCTGTTTTCACACTGCCAATAAAGACATACCCAAGACTGGGAAGAAAAAGAGGTTTAACGGAGCTGGGGAGGCCACCCAATCATGGCAGAAGGCAAGGAGGAGCAAGTCACATCTTACATGGATGGCGGCAGGCAAAGAGAGCTTGTGCAGGGAAACGCCTATTTTAAAAACCATCAGATCTCATGAGACTCATTCACTATCATGAGAACAGTGCAGGAAAGACCCACCACTATAATTCAGTCACCTCCCACCAGGTTCCTCTCACAACACATGGGAATTGTGGGAGCTACAATTCATGATGAGATTTGGGTGGGGACACAGCCAAACCATATCAGCACCCTTTATGCTAAGTAAGCCCTTTGTAGGTGCTCATCTCTCTCCCATACCTGAGCCCTCCCCCATCTATTCCTAAGAGGAAGCTTCCCTAACTCCTTTTCACATAAGAGGAGAAGGAAGGTTCTGGAGGTTTCTGCTGTAAAAGGATAGAACTGGGTTTTCACCTGCATCTGTTGGACTTGATCCCCTATTCTTTCTCCCCCACCAAGCTGTGTCCCTTCATGACAGACCCTGTGGGTGCCATCTGCAGCCTGATTCTACATGGGGGCCTCCCTCTTTCCTTGCACAAGTCTCCCAGCTAGTTGGTGAGAGCATCAGATAAAAACACCTCCTAGGTATGATAATGATGCCATCCTCTAACTTGCCTGGGAATTTTTCCTACATAGCAAATATGTGTTTTAAGTGATTTATTACTTCACTCATTCAACATAGATGCCTTGAGCCTCCTCTATGCACCAGACAATCAGTAAACACCCAAGTGATCCTTCCCACAAATAATGTATGATCTATAGGACAGGGGAGAAATAGCCACAGTTCCTTTGTATCCAAAGCAGTAAGGGGAGAGATTTTTTTTTTAACTTGTGGAGTAGGGAAGAGGATGATCACTGAGGGCTTCATGGAGGAGGTGGCCCTTGTAGAATGGTTGGGATTAGGATTTGCAGATGGAATCTCATAAGACCCATTATGATTCTAAATAATAATGACATCCATGTATTATCTCATCCATGTCTTACTAGGTTTTATTGTTTACCCCCTTTCATAGATGAGAAAACAGAGGCACAGAGAATTAAAAGAAATTCTCCAAAGGTACACAGTAGTAGAAGCAGGAATCCACCCCAAACCATTTGGCTCCAGTGCTCATGATTCTGCCCACTGTGTAACACTGCCCCTGTCTGAGGAAAGTGCGCTCCCAGGGCAAGAACTATCTTGAACAAAGGCAAAGTGCCCTGGAAAGGATGGGGCATGTGTCAGGAAGACCTGGCAGCTCTGTTAAATGGGACTATGTATTACACAAAGGTCAAACACAGGTTGAAATGGGCCGTCCTTTCATTCATTCAGCCAGTACTCATGGAGTCTACCCGGTCCCAGGCACTGAAGACACTGTCATGACGCAATGTTTCCAAAGACATAGGATCGTGCTTGAGTTCAAGTCAAGGAAGATATATTTCCAGAATTATCTAGACGTTTCACACTTAGCTCTTTTTTTTTTTAGAAAAAGAGAGAAAGGGAGAAAGAAAGAAACAGCAAAAGAAAGAAAAAGAAAAGAATGAAAGAGAGAAAGAAAGAGGAAGAGAAAGAGGGAGAGAGAATGGGATTCTTGTTTTATTGCCCAGGCTAGAATGCAGTTTAAAAATGGGTATTAAAAAACTCTTTTATGCCAATAATTGTGCTTAACAATGGAGACAG
>CAUYQU010054084.1:0-32246 GCA_963574635.1 Cheracebus regulus
TATTTCTTGGAGATTTTGCTCATTCCTTTTTACCCTTTTTTCTCTGATCTTATCTTCTCATTTCATTTCATTAAGTTGGTCTTTGACCTCTAATATCCTTTCTTCTGCTTGATCAATTCAACAGTTAAAACTTGTGCATACTTCACGGATTTCTCGTATTGTGTTTTTCAGCTCCCATTAATTCGTTTATGTTCTTCTCTAAATTGTCCATTCTCGTTAGCATTTCGTCAAACCTTTTTTGAAAGTTGTTAGTTTCTTTGCATTGGGTTAGAACATATTCTTTTAGCTCACAGAAGTTTCTTATTATCCACCTTCTGAAGCCTAATTCTGTTAATTCTTTGCACTCATTTTCCATCAGGCCTTGTTCCATTACTGATGAGGAACTAGCGTCCTCTGTAGAAGGAGAGACATTCTGATTTTGAGTGTTCTCAGTTTCTTTAAGGTGGCTTCTTGGCATCTTTGTGGTTTTATCCACCTGTCATCTTTGTAATTACCAACTTTCAAATTAGGTCTCTGAGTGGACGTCCAGCTTGTTAATTCCCAGCTCCAGAATCTATGTAATTTTCACTGCAGCAACCCACAACACCGGCTAAAACAGCTGCGTTGAAATTCATGGTGCTTTTCTGCCTGGAGGTCTCCGGTCTGGCTTCCCTCTTCAGTACCTTTTTCAATCAACTGAATGGACTGCTCTGCCTTCACAGAGCTCCGAACATCATCCAAAAGGAGACCCAGTCCCGTTTACTCCGCACCAAGAGCTGCCGGGCCGAGGTGCCAGCAAAACAGCCGCACCAGCTGAAAGGGTCGCGCTGGAGACCCATGGGGCTCCTCCGCTGGGAATGTCCTGGTCCACGTGCAGCAAAAATTTATCTGTAAGTATGGTGTCCACTCGCTCTCTGCACTTTCACTGGGAGCTGCAAGTGATCGGCCATCTTGGATCTCTCTCCCCAGTTGATCTTTTTCATTGGTAGATTCCATGTTTGTGAGTTTGCTTACTCACTAGTGTGTATTTGTAACCCCCAAATCAACCCCGTGGTACTTTCACAGTCATTTGCAGACATGTGCATGTACAGAGTGGTAAAAACTGAATTTCTCAGCTGAGGCTGAACAAGGGGTACTCTGCTTCTTAATTTCTGCTCTTGTACTATAACTGTCTTTTTCACAGTCTATTTAATAAACACCACGTTTTTCACATTTTTGGTGCTTTTTTTGGTGATCTTGCTATTTAAGACGGCCCTTACACATAGTGCTGAAGCTGTCTAGTATTTCTAAGCACAAGAAAGCGGTGATGCACCTGACAGAGAAAACATGTGTGTTAGACAAACTTCATTCAGGCATGAGTTATGGTGCTGTTGGCCGTGAGTGTTATGTTAATAAATAAAGAATATATAGATGCTCCTCAACTTAGGATGGGGGTTACATCCTGACAAACCCATAGTAACTTGAAAATGTATTTAGTACACCTAACCTACTGCACATCATAGCTTTGTGTAGCCTACCTTAAATGTGCTCAGAACATTTACATTAGCCCACAGTTGTGCAAAATCATCTAACACAAAGCCTGTTTTATAGTAAAGTTATTATAAAGAATTTTGAATCAAAATTCAAAATTCGAAGTACAGTTTCTACCAAATGCATGTAACTTTTGCACCATTGTAAAGCTGAAAAATCTTAAGTTGAATCATTCTAAAACGGGGACTGACTGTATATTAAATACGTTTCTGTCTTTAAACAAAAATACACATAAAACTAGGTTATTTATTTATTGGTTTACAAATACAATGTGGCCAGAGGCTCTCAGGAATCTAATCCTGTATTTCCCCTAGGAGCAATGGTTCACTATTTACTAATTCAGTGTTTGCAGTGACTTTAAAGAACAAGCCACTAAAAATACAATTATAAGTCCTCAATATCATTGATAGGTTCTTGGAAACTGCGACTTCAAGTGAAACAGTGTAGCAGGTCCTTAAATAATGCCATTTTTTTTCAACCTCATTTCACTTAAAGTCAGTTTCCAAGAACCTATCAAAGATGTGAAGTCAGAGTTTATACATATATAAAGACATATACAGAATGTCATTTATCTTTTGCTGAGTCAAAAACTTTTAGAAATGTCAAAGGTCTTATAGTTAAAACTGCTAAACGTTAACAAGTTTAATTGAAAAATCAAGCAAGTCAGAATTTCAAACTGCTCCTATCTGAAACTGAAGCAAAATGTAGAGTGATTTCTAGGAAACAAAACCACAGAATATGTTTCTATATGTATCATATAAAGTATAAGCATATAAATACTACATCTGAAGAAAATGTGAAATACAAAAATTTAAATTTTAGTAAAAATATAAGTAATGTTCTTTGCTCACTTTTCTTATTCTGGTCCCATAATTTTTCCTAAAGGGTCCTATCAAATTCTAAAAGAGATACAGAAAATGGAATGTGTCTAAAGGTGAGAGACTAGGATAGAGAGAAAATGGAAACCATGCCACATAAGTTATGGAAGAAAAAATGCAGGATATTTACCCTGAAGAAATTAATATTGCTTCCTCAAATATCTAGAGGCTGTCAGAAGAGGAACTAGATTTGCCCTGTGACTAATAAACATAGTAATAATAATACCTACCATTTATTACTCACTTGCCTGTACAAGGCACTACAAAGGTACCTGGGGGAAATGTGTGTGCAGGGGGGTGGGAAGAGAGAGAGAAAGAGAGAGAGAGAGAGAGAGAGTTTAAGAAAATAAGGCTGAGGTAAGCTGGAAAATTTTCTCAAGGTCACACAGGAAGTAGCTGAACTAAGATTCACATTCTAGCCTTTCTAGTACCAAAGATGATGCTTTTCCCACTAATTTACGTCAACTCTCAATTTCTATGTCCAATGAAAAAAACTGAGTTTATTCCAAATGGCAAACTAGGGCTAACAGGAGGCAGATTTCAACCTATCAAAGGGGAGAAATCAGCATCGACTGTCAAGAGAACAGTAAAAGGGGCTGCCTCTTAAAGCAGTGGGCTCCCCATCACAGGAGGTATTCAAACAAAGGCTGACTACCCACCTGACAGAAGGCCTACAGAATGGATTTCTGGTAAAGACAGACATACACATACAAACTAGGAAAACTACAGTTCCCACATACTTACAGTATCAGAGTACCCACAACATACCGTGCTGAGCTTGTCATAGCCAAGCAAAAGGTATCATCAAAACTGCTCAACTCATATGGCCGAAAGAACTCATTATGGATATCAATCTCTTCTTCATATCTGTGGAATTTCTTCACTATTAACTTTTTTAAGTTCGCAGCACAGATAACTAAGAGAGATACTGCATGTTACTCTAAAAGTCTGAGATTACATCAAGCAAACATTTCCATAATATCAACTGTGTTCACAGACAGCGCTGTGATAAGCTCTCTGGGGGATACAGTCCTGAATGAGGCTGAACTCCTGCCTCCGACACTTACACAGTTAGAAAAGAGATGAGATGGATGCAGAGAAAATGCAATGCAAAGCTGAGTTCAACCAGCTCTAAGCAGGCAGGAGGGCCTCAGGAAGTCCAGTGGGAGCAGGGGGTTACTTAGAGGGGCCTCTTTAAACTCCTTTTTGCTCTTAAACAAATGCCCTCTGCATTTTAGCTAAAAATTAAACAGCTTTTTCCCTAAGTTTCCCTTTATATTTCAAATTCTGTTAATAGCCAGTGTTAGATAGTGAAAACCCCTTCCTTTCTCCCAGAACAACTAAACCTTCTTGGCAATATGACTAATAATTTTGCCCAGAATTTCAAGTTACAAATACCTTCCAAAATGAATTTATAACTTAATAAGAACCAAAGATTCTTTGTGGTCTTACTTTATAGGCTTCCCCACCCAAAGTTGGGATGATGAACTCAACTTTGGGTTATCAACTGAAGCGTTCCAGATTCGCAGGAGATTTTGTTAGTAACCCTTTACGAAGTGGAAAATGAGCTTGCCCAAGATCAGAGGAATTAGTAACAGAGCCAGAACTAACTGTATTTAAAATTGGACAATTATTTAAATTTGGAAACATCATTCTAATGTATTATACACTTGAGGGATATTCCTTTAATATAGAATTTTTCCTATCTCTCTGACAAATTAATAAAATTTAACTTAAATGTGACTGAATTATTTAAAAATTTAAATTAAATGTGACTAAATATACTGTTATACATTTTTTATCTGTACCTTTCTCCACTGCTTAGCACAGGAAAAACATTTTTAAGTTCTCCTTGTGAATGGGTCCTTATTTTCTCTACATTCCCCCAAAATATGTAGAAATATAAGCAGTACTAATTTAAAGTGATGAGCTGATAGATCATATTTTATTGACTAAATATTTGGGAAACATACTTAATTGTAAGACACAATACAAGGTATTGGCCTACATAGATAAAAAGAAGTATAATATAATTACTGTCCTTTAAGAAGCTAAGAGGTTATACAATCCCCTATCTATTAAAGCAGCAACATAATATTGAACAGCCATTCATTTCTTTCTAATAAAATACCATGTGCAAAGGATTTAATGTTTCAAGTTCATTTAGGTATAATTCCAAAAATATGTTAGTGTAAAAACTAAAACACAAACAGTTACCTACCTTCATCATAGGGCAATGGTAAATGCTTTATCACCTCTGGTGTCCACCAGTAAGTATAACTATAAAATAAAAATTTTTTAAAAGATGAACCAAATGTAAATATCGGTTTTCTACACTTTCCTGGATAAAAGAATTTATATGGTCTACAGTAACATGTTTCCTCCTACTTCAAAGTTAATTTTTTTCTTTTTAAAACACGTTTGTAAAGCTTTTGATGCAGTAGGTCTTCAACATGGTAATTCCCTTCCCAATCCCTTTCTTCCTTCAACTATGTCACAGAACTACAAAAATGCCAGGAATACACCTGACAAGAAGCTCTGATGTTACTTACTTTTAGCTAAAAAGATTAGAATGTAATAAGCTGACTCTACGAACTGCTGTTAACTTTTTCCAGGGACTGTGCTTACAGTGACTTACTCTGCCACCAGGTGAGTAGTGAGACCTTGACCCACGTCCTACAACCAGGATTCCCTTTTGTGTGGATATCTGATAGTCAGAATCTACTCTGCTGTATATGTATACATCTGTGTGTATAGTTAAAACAGTTAAGCAAAATCATTAAGGAATAAATGGGACAGTCCTAACGAACAAGTTCCCTTAGAAAGCAGTACAGATCCTGCTATTCTTTAACTGTAAATATGCACTACTTGATTACAGAGGCTAGAGCAAGAGTAAGAATGTCATCTGTTTGGATTTCTGCTAGAAGATTCATCTGCTATACGCAGAGAATCTGAAAGAATCCTAAGCAGTCTTCTCTCTGAACACCTAATTTAATTCTCAATCAAATTCTAATGAAATGAATATTTAGAGGAAAAGTGTTATATGTCAAAGTTCATGAGAGTTAGGAAGAAGAATGTGAAACAGTTTATCAATAATTTTTTAAAAACCAGATTTCTAAAGATTAAAAAAAGAGCCTTTAGCCAAAAACTGCTAAAAAGAGAATTTTAAAATAAATGAAAGACTTTCTAAAAATATAATGCTGAAATTACAATCTTGAATAATCCTGATTAGGAAGCAACGGGAAAGTATCCAAATGAAATTGGCAACATAGGGAACTCTCCTAGAGATGGCAAGCCAAAATACACAATCACTAATGATGAAAAAAGGAATATGAAGCCTAATGAACTGTGCAGGGTGAATCACTGTTCTAACAGGAAAGGTTCTTAAAGTTTTGTTTTAGACTGAAGTTATGCTTTACAGCACTGCTATTCAAAGTTCAATGTGCATGTAAATCACTTTGGGACCTTGTTAAAAGGCAGATGACTCAGTAGGTGGGTCCTGAGACTCTGCATCTAAGACAAGCTCCTCAGCAAAACCAAAGGGGCAGGCCCTCCAATTCCTTTTCAATAACGAGTCTTTGAATATGAAAAGAACAGAGCAAGGATAAGGCTGCTGCTTGTGAAGAATTCATTCAGTCATTCCACATTTATTAAACACCTGCTATGTGTCAGACACTGCTCTATGTGTTGAAAGTGCCACGCTGAAAATAATGACAGAGAAGGTAGAGCTACTTAATTCCAGTACTATTTCTATCCTCCCTAGCCATAACAATTTTCACAACTGAAAGAAAAAAAACACAAGATAAGAGGGAACTGTGTACAACCCAGAAGACAGAAGGAAGTGCTAAGCATCTCTACAAGCAGGCCAGTGTCCTGCTATAGCTGAGATCAATAATCTTTAAGGAACAGTGAAACATGGAGCTGACACTGGAAATGAGTAAATGCAGTCTTTTTTTTTTACATTGAGCAGAATTTATATTCACTTTTCTTCAACTTTTATTAAGTTCTGGGGTACATGTGCAGAATGTGCACGTTTGTTACATAGGCAAACATGGGCCATGTTGCTGAGGATAAGAGGAGTCTTGATGCTCAGAACTTAGAGGATGACAGATTCCAAAAACCAGACATCAACAAGTGACGTTGATCCCACCAAGATAACGTAATCAAGTATGAGATAGAGAGGTGTTGTAAGTGACCTAAAAAGATGACCAATCCATTCTCTGAATTCACATATACTCACAAAAACAAGCCACAGCAGGCTAACATCATTTCCCTTCCTGATAGGAAAATCAGGCTGTCAGATCAGAGGAATGAAAAAGACATGCGTTAATTGTTTAAGAGGGATGTATGCATGCATCTGAGTAAATCTAATTCTGTGATGATCTAACCCTGGCAAAGGAAGAAAATAGAGAAGTTACCAGTACATGAGAAATTCCCTAAAGAACATTGCTTACAATCAGCTTGTCTAGGAAAACGAAGTAGACATTATAAAAAATGCCTTTTAACTCAGAATTCTTGTGGTGAACAAGAATTAAAAGATAATCATGTATTTGTGATTTAAAACCAGGCCATACACTTTTTAAAAAATATTACTAAATTGTATTTCCCTTAGCAATACGAAGCAATTTAACAACACTTTTAAAAGTTTCCAAGTCTTTTGGGTGAATCTCAGAAGCAAAGAAGTCCATGAGAAATATCTGCCTCGGGGAAGATATGCTAAAATGGATGGAAGATCAGAGCATCTAAGACAACTAAGCCCAGGATAGGGGAATCTTTACTACCTCCACTACCAGGTACATTTATCCAGAGGAAGAACACTGGACTGGGTCAGAAACTTGCTTTGGGACGAGGGATCAGAAAACAGGAGACTGTAAGTTAGCGCCACTTCTTCCTTTGCATACAAAAAAGCCAGTAAATCAGATTCTCTTTGCTTTTTCGGTTCCTAGTATTAAGAGTTCTCAGTTCCATAGGAAGGTTAGGGAAAATTTTTAAAGACTGTCTTTAATTTCCCTAGCTAACTTTGGAACTCTCTGAAACATTCCTGAATGTCAGCAAAGCAATCAATATTTGTGTACAAGATAGAGAAATGTGGGCAGGGCAACAGTATAGTTAAGTGAACTTACAGCTGTTTAAATGATTACAACCAAAAGCACCAAACAATGTTATATGGAAGGAGTTGTCTGTGGATAGAAACCAACAGGCTCTGCCATTTACCCTACAGTCAACATTTTTCATTAAGTATACTTATATTAGGATCAAGATGGCCAGCTGATTAAATCTGAAGAAACTACAAAGTTAGAAGTATTAATTAAAGGATACACACTTAAATACTTTTTTTGGAAGTAGGCAAAGCATATATATGACAAGAATGGTACAGATATGGCAGAGCAGCAGTGGCACATGCTAACAAGACTTAGGAGTTCTGGCTGGCTGCGGTGGCTCATGCCTGTAATCCCAGCACTTTGGGAGGCCAAGGCAGGTGGATCATGAGGTCAGTGTTCAAGACCAGCCTGGCCAAGATGGTGAAGCCCCATCTATAATAAAAACACAAAAATTAGCCGGGCATGGTGTCAGGCACCTGTAATCCCAACTACTTGGGAGGCTGAGGCAGGAGAATTGCTTAGACCCAGGAGGCAGAGGTTGCAGTGAGCTAAGATCACACCACTGCACTCCAGCCTGGGCGACAGAGTGAGACTCCACCTCAAAAAAAAAAAAAGACTTAGGAGTTCTAACAGATGGGAAGCCTGGAGAGTGCACACTGTGATGGCAACGCTGAGGATGGGCGACGTGACCTTATGCTTATCGATGAAAACACAGCATCCGAGACAAGGGGCATGATGGTCCCAGTGGTCCCACAACAGCTAGCACAAATCAGACCAAATGCTGACCATTACTGGACTCAGATCTGGGGGCCACAGTTTTAAAAGAACATTGACCTCCTCTGAAAAACAGAGGAGAATGATGTTCTGAATGGCGGAGCAACTTGAAACCACGAGAAACAGCTGAAGAAAGTGGGGCTATTTAACCAGTAGAAGAAGTTTTGAAAGTGTATGAACTCATCTTCAGATATTTAAAAGATTATCAAGTGGACGAGGAAATCTTGTTTTTAAGGTCTCAGCGGCTTTAACTAGGATTAGTAGGTAAGATTACAGAGGAGCAGATCTCAGTACTATGTGAGGAAGAATTGTGTAAGTGAACTGTTCCAAAACAACTACCTCCTCAACAGCTGACAAACAAGAGCTTGGCAAGCGCAGGCCAGATTACTTCTCTCTTGGAAAACAGAAAGGGAACTCACATATCAGATGGGCCAGGCCAAGAAATCTCCCAACTCTAGGAGTCAATGAAATAATGAATGCTTAATACCTAAAACATCTTAGTGACATTCTAAACCCTAGTTCAGTAGATGGCATCTACTGAATGATTGTATGCAATCATTTACTAGATGATTGTATGCCATATTAACCAGATTCAGAACAAAGCTTCAATTATTGGTTTTTGGCAGATAAATAAGCGTGAGATTTTGTGTAATTGAAGTACTTATCTCAAGAGGACCTTGTTCTGAAGAACTCTAGGTAGAGTTAGGTTTATTCCCTCTTTCCTTATTGTGCAAGAAAAATATTGTTTCATGGCATAGATATGCCATGCCATATCCACATCATTCCTGTATCATTGGTAAACGCAGTATAAAACACAGGATGCCCACCAAATTTCAAAACACTCATGAATACATAATAAAGTTTTATTGATATTACATTAATAAGTCATATTATCTAAGTTTCCAAACTTTATGGCCATCCTGTATGATCCTCAATAGATGTTCAAAACTAGAGAATGGTATTTCCTTAAAGAATAGCAACAGGCCAGGTGCAGTGGCTCACACCTTAATCAGCAATTTGGGAGGCCAAGGTGGGCAGACTGCTTGAGCCCAAGAGTTGGAGGCCAGCCTGGGCAACATGGCAAAACCCCATCTCTACCAAAAATACAAAAATTATCTGGGTATGGTGGTGTCCACCTGTGGTCCCAGCTACTTGGGAGGCTAAGGTGGGAAGACAGCTTGACCCCTGGGAGACAGAGGCTGCACTGAACTGAGATCACACTACTGCACTCCAGCTGGGTGACAGAGCCAGACTCTGACACAAAAACAAACAAACAAAGGCTAGTAACAATACTAACACCTATTGGATTTGCTAGTTGCTAAGCATTTATATGATCTCATCTGATTCTCAGAGAAACTTGTAAGTTAGGTACTATTATTATCTCTATTTTAATGATGTGGAAACAGAATGAGACCAGTTCTGGTCACCCAGTTATTAACTGGAAGCAGGCTTTCCAGAGCCTGGCAACCTCACTACTGGGTTTATTATGTGTCGGATCTAGTATTAAGTACTTTCCATATACTTTCCCTTTTAAGCCTCAATGACCCTACGAGGTATGTATAGTCATCTCCATTTTACAGGTGAGAAAATGAGGTTGAGAGGTTAATGGGTTGCAGGCCACACACTTGCAGAAATTCCAACTCTGCTCTACCTGAGCCTGAGCTCCGTGCTTTTGTCCTGTTACTGCCTCTGGCTAAACTGTTGATTTCCTTTGAGAACTGTAATGCTGCTTTAACTGTCAGCAAAATAACTTGTACAGGTGTATGACACTAGAAATTTAAAAAAAAAACACTGAAATTTATCTTACAGTATTTATAAAAACTGTTTATAAGCAGTATCAATTCCCTCTCCCCCGATGCCAAAAAATAAAAAGCAGTTTTCAGAATTTTGACATTCCAGAGTGAAAAACAAAAAACAAAAAAAGGAGATCTAAATCAACTGAGCAAGCCGTATTATCCACTTTAATACAATTTTATTTTCAGTGGTAGGCTTAGAGCTGAATCTCACTGAATCATCTAACTGAATAATCTTAGCCAAGACATTATCTCTGCACCTCAATTTCCTTTTTTGGAAAATGGGGATGTAATACAAGCTTCTTTTTATTCCCACATATCAGCTCCAAAACCACCTGCCTTCATTATGTAACTCAAGGTAAGCAAGGAGTTTAAATTATACTTATAATACATAACTAATTTCTACTGTAGAAAATTCAGTTTTGGCTGTTCTCAAGCTGTATCTAAATACCTTCAATACTTCAAAGTAATATAAAATTTCAGAAGATCAACCACATTTACCTATAGTTAACTGTCATCAGTAAACATAAATATAGGTACTTATACCCATCCCTCACCAAATAAACAGTTCCAAATTTTTTGTCAGCAAAAATTCACATAAATAATCTTTTATTAATAATAAATTTAATGTGAAAACTAGCAGTGCTCCATTTATAGGGAGAGTAAGCTCACGTATTAGGTTGTTTATTCCAGTAATATGCATTGATAAGAATAAATCTGAGAAACATATGAACTCTGAGATCTCCCTAATATTTTAAATATTCTTGAAGCAACACAGAACTTAGTAACAACTGCAAGAGCTGTACTTGCAACTTTGTCAGTTGTTCATGGTCCCATACACAGTTAGCACAGACTGGCAATGACTCCTGTAGTGTTTGGGAGGTACCTTTGCACAAAATTAGGGCTCTATCAAACTGATGCTGTGAACTAAGAGTGTGATGGGAGAGCTTGACATTAGAGGCCTTTGAGTGCAATGGACCAGGCTCTAACCTCATGTATGGTATGTAAAACATTTTGCTCATGTGGCAAAATTGACTATATTATTATAGTACATGACTCTTCAGTTAAAAACACTAAAGAGCCTTATCATTAAATCTTTGCAATGACTCTGTGAGGTGTGTCCAGGCATTTACATTTTTCAGAGGAGGAAAATAAGGCTTAGAGAGTTTAAATTACTAGACTCAGGCCAGAGAACTCCAGAGATTCCAACCCAACTCTATGTGACCCTGAGGCTCACACCACAGAGCATCACACTAAACTGCTTCAGGTAAACTGTTTCTTTTGAGAATATTATTACCAATTTAACTGTACTCAAAATAACCCTTACTGGCAAGTGACTCAAGCATATGAGTAGTGTGGACATGGAAGTGGTTATCTGATGCTAGCTAGTAGCACTGCTCTAGCTTCCCGTCTTCCCAATGTCACCAAGACTGGTTGTTTGCTGGAGGAGAGAACATTGGAATTACAAGGTACATGCTGCTTAGATATCACACTTGAAAAATCTAAGACTGACTCCCTGCACCTTAGAGTCCTTGAGTTTCAGGTTTGTAGGAAACACTCAAAGATAATACTGTTGGTTTGCTTTAGTGGAGCTACAACTTCTGTTTAGCAATGAAGTTCTGAAACTTCATATCTTAGAGAAAATGCAAAACAACAATTGCTAATACCGCATTTTCCCCAACCTACTATCAGGACATCAATAGTACTAAACTCATGGCAAGCATGTGGCAAAACTGACCACTTTATGCATGAGAGGATGGATACCCAATTCCCCGTGATGTGCTTCTTTCCCATTGCATGCCTGTATCAAAACATCTCATATACCCCATAAATATAAACACCTACTATGTACCTACAAACATTTTTTTAAAGTTTTTTAAATAAAAAATAAAATAGAACTACTTTAGCCTGTGATTTCTCAAAATGAAAAATATCTTATATTCAAGATTACACCAAATTGGAGTTTACATTATAGACTAGGAAGAAAAATACCTTCTTCTTGTTGGCAAAAGTCTCATGGTATTTTTGTGATGCAAATAAAAATCTGTTGGAAGTTCCCAGAGATGAGGTTTCCCTTCAGTGGGTTGGAAAACTCCCAGGAAGAGATTAATGGAATCTTGCCTATCAGCATCTAAAAAGCAAAATATATATTTCAGAAAATCCATTACTGATGTATATAACTCAAGAGAATATTTTCTTAGCAGGACAGTGGCACAAAAGTAGTATTTATACTACAAATACATACAAACACAAATACTTCATACACACACACATAATCTAAAATACTTTCCAAGATTTTGAGCAGAATTAAAATCTTGCTTCGAAATGTTTTCTCTTTGTTCCATACCTCTCATAAAATATACAGATGATAGTGAACATAAACTGCTTGTTGAATTTGGATACTTAAACATCTTTAAGAACTCAGATAGTAAATACCTTAGATAGCAATTTTATTTTATTTTTTTGAGACGGAGTCTCGCTCTTATCACCCAGGCTGTAGTGCAGTGGCATGATCTCAGCTCACTACAACCTCTGCCTCCTGGATTCAAGCAATTTTCCTGTCTCAGCCTCCCAAGTAGCTGGGATTACAGGCATGTACCACCACGCCCAGCTCATTTTGTATTTTTAGTAGAGATGGGGTTTCTCCATGTTGGTCAGGCTGGTCTTGAACTCCTGACCTCAGGTGATCCACCCACCTTCGCCTCCCAAAGTGCTGGGATTACAGTGTAAGCCACCACACCTGGCCAGCAATTTTATTTTTTAAATGAAAATATATCCTCACTATTTGTTATTTTAACTGAAGTAACTGCATTTTCACTTAATTGCAAAGACACAGACTTCAGAGACAAATAAAATGACCCAATTTCTATCCACATTCTGTTGCACAACCTTGAACAAGTCAGTTGCATTGTCTCCACTTTTAATTCTTGAAAAGACACTCTCCCTTTCTTTAACAGAGACAATGTTTAATGTTTACAACATATTTTGTTTCTGTCAGCTGTGAGACTGGCCCATTCTCTTTTGTGGTTGAAAATGAAGGCAAAGAAGGCACATGATAACAGCCTCATTCTAACTATTCGAGCATTCCAAAATTACCTTTTAAACTGTACTATGAACAAAACTGCCTCTATGTATGTTTCACTTCCTCTTCCTTTTCCTAATTGTCTTTTGGTAAAAATGATAATATGCACTGAAGTGGTCTCATGACCCACCCTTCCCATTCTACATTCTCCTCCCTAGTGTCCTTTGCTCTTGCCCCTCGTTTCCCTCTTTCCATTCTTGTCTCAGAGCCCTCTATATTCAAGTTTGTGGCAGACATCCACAATATAAATAATAACCTCTTTCCAAAAATGAGCATAGGACTAAAAAGATAGCACAGTAGAAATGACTGCATTTGGAACAAGGTAACATCATAAAATCAATTTTCTTCCAACAGTTATGGTGAACAAGATATACCTGAAATTAGCAACATTGTTCTCATTGGATTATTTGATCATTACAGCAAAAGTAAATGAGCGAAATACGAAATAAGGTACATCAAACATGTATTTCAGATATTAGATAGGAAGCATTCCATTAAAACAGCACTTACCTTTCAGGCTAAAAGTAACACATAAAAAGGGACGTGTTTATATGTTTACATGCTGAGCACATTTGGGGACTTTCTTTGCACTCTTTGAGAGAAAACATCAAGTATTAAATAATGCACCCATTACTGCCCTAATCTGTATCCTCTTTACATAATACAAAAGTAAACATGCTGCTCTTATAGTAATTACATTCTTTATGCTTCTTAAATAGCCTTAATAGTTCATTCTATGTAGTACCTCAAAATATCTTAATATTATCTAGAGAAGCTTTGCACTTTTCAGCCACGTTTTCAAGGAGTTTCTTTCATCCTTTAACAGCAGCTACCTTTAATTTTTAGCAAGTATGGTAAAATGTAAGATGTGAGAAACACAGCCAAAAAAAGAATATTCTTTCAAAGGATCATAAGAAAGGCTTCTTAGAAGTATTCCTGTTGCAACTGAAAATACATCTATGGTGTTTATGGCTACTTACTAAGCTTAAGATATAAGGCCAGCCATAATGAGCCTGAGGATCTTCTCCTGGCTACTTTTGACTGCAAATAAACAATCACCTCCAACTTTACTAGTTATCAAGTAATGCAACATACCATTTTTCTGGCTGTTAAGTTGGCAAATACATTTCAAAATAGGCACTCCCATACTCTGGTAAGGGAACATTAACTGTCACATCCTTTCTGAAAGGCAATTTGGCAATTTTTTAAGCCCTAACAATTATTTTTACCCTCTGATCTAATAAATTTGCTTCTGAACTTTTCATAAACTCAAAATATGCAAAAAAGATGTATGTTCAAAGATGTTTGTTTAGGACTCTAAATGCACAAAACAAATAACTAAATTACAATGCTTCTCAAAGACAGAGTATCATAAGGCTACTAAAAATCATGCTGTAGAAGAATAATTAAGGTTATAAAGATTCATTACTTATCTAAAAGAGCAAAAGCAGATTATAAATTGCAGGTATAGCAAAACCAGAAGGAACATGTTTTCCTAAATATACAAGTGGCTGTCTCTGGAAGGTAGGGATCATACGATTTATTTGTGAGCCATTCTGTACTTTGTATAATCAACACATATTACTTTAGCAGTTGAAAAAAATGGCCAGGCATGGAGGCTCATGCCTGTAATTCCAGCACTTTGGGAGGCTGAGGCAGGCAGATCACTTGAACTCACAAGATCGAGACCAGCCTGGGCAACAAAGGGAGATCCTGTCTCTACAAATACAATAAAAAAAAATATGAGTCGGGCATGGTGGCACACGCCTGTAGTCCCAACTACTTGGAAGCCTGGAAAGAGAAAGAGAACGGATCGGTTGAGCCCAGAAGTTGGAAACCAGCCTGGGCAACATAGGGAGACCCTGTCTCTACAAAAAAAAAATAAAAATAAAAAATTAGACGAGCATGGTCCCAGCTACTCAGGAGGCTGAGGTGGGAAAATCACTTAAGTCTGGGAGGTCAAGGCTGCAGTAAGCTGTGATAGCACCACTGCACTCCAACCTGGGCGTCAGGGTAAGACCTTGCTCAAACAAACAACAACAAAAACCCTGCAGCCATGCAGATAACAATGGTGGCTGTGGCTGTGTGGACTAGTGTGTCAGCAGTAAGGACAAAACACAAGATATATTTTGGAGGTATAACCAACAAGAGAACAGTAATGAGGAAGAGAAATAATTCAGGGAGAATTCCCAGATTTTCTGAATTGATCAATGGGTACTGAAGTAGAAAAAAACAAGTGGAAAAACAGACTTGAGACAGAGTCAAGAGTTTCTGTCTCAGAAATGGTAAGTTTGTGATTATTATTAGATATCTGTGGTAGAAAGAAATTTGGCCGCCATGACCTTTGCTCCCTAGTGTCATACCATGAATATTTTCTACTTCATGGCAAAAGGGACTTTGTAGATGTAACTAAGGTTACTCATCATCAACTGCAAGATAGAGAAACCCTGAAACCCTACTGTAATCACATTAATCCTTTAGAGGTTGAAGAGGAAGGCAAAAGGGGAAGGCAGAGATTTGAAGCGCAAGATGTATTTGGTGCACTGTGATAGGCTTTAAAATAGAGCAGGCCAGAAGTCAACAAATGCAGCAGCCTCTAGGAACTGAGAGTGATCCCCAGTCAACAGCCAGCAAGGACATGGGACATCAGTCCTATAGCTTCATGGAATTCTGCCAACAATGAGAATGAGCCAGGAAGCCTCCAGATAAGAGCCCAGGTCAGCTGACATTTTGACTTCATTTTATTGTCATATGACATCATTTTGACTTTAGTCTTGTGAGACCCTAAGCAGAGAATACAGCTCAGTAATGTGTCCACAGACTTCTGATCCTCAGAAACTGTAAGATAATGGGTATTGTTTTAAACGACTGAGTTAGTAGTAATTTGTCATGGCAATGACGAAAAATTAATTCAATATCCCAGAGGAAATGCTAGGTTGACATTTGGATAAATGAGTCTGGAGTTCATGAGAAGTTAGAGACAAAAGTCTGAGTGTCAAATACATGGTGGTCAAAAGCTCAATGCGATTTCCCTAGGACAAAAGTGTAAAAGAGAAGAGAAGGGTTTAGAAACAGGGCAGGGGAAGTCAATAGGAGACTGAGACTCTCTCCTATTGAGAGAGACCTCAGTATCTCATTGAGAGATCCCAGAGTGAGTTTCAAGAAAGAGGAAGTGGTCAACTGTGATGAAAGTTGTTGAAAGGTTAAGTAAGATGGAGTCAGAAGAGTAAACATTAGATTTGGCAATGTGGGGATTGTTGGGGACCTGGACAAGCACAGCTTCCATGTCATGGCAGGGCAGTTGCCAAGTGGAGCAGGTGGAGAGAACAGGGTGGAAATAACTCTTTCAAGAGATTTTGCTCACAAGAACAGAAAAATAGAACCGTAGTTGGAGAGGATGTGGGATTAAGAATAGCTGGATGGAAAATGCTAAGGTGGGCTTTTATGTTAATGGTAACGATGCACGAGAGAGGGAGAAACTGATGACATACAGCAATGAGCATATAATTAGGGAATAAAGAAGGTGTGGGATTCAAAGAAAAAGGCAGGGCTTGGCTTAAGATGGAGCAGGGCCACTACAAGCATTGTAATACAATATAGGGTAGAAACTATGGGTGCAGAAAAGGTCGGCCTCTGAATTTGATGGTAAGAATTAGAGAAAGTTCCCTTCCAATAACTTATTTTCTCACTGAGCCATGAAGCAAGGTTATCAGCTGAGATTGAGGTATTGTAGGTTTAAGGAGAGAGGACAAGTTATAAAATGGTCATTTTGGAGAGTGGGAGAATGAACTTACTATAGAAATGTCACAGAATTGTCAGTTGTCCTTTGGAGAACTGTAGTCTGTTTAAACTGAGAGTAGTAAGTTACAACCTTTTTTCTTGCCACATTTAATGGCTTTGGTTGCAGGAGAGGTGAAGATTTGGGCTTTAGCCAGAGTTACCAAGGGTTCATAGGCAGGTGTTGAACAATGAGAACACATGGGCACAGGGAGGGGAACATCACACACTGGGGTCTGTTGTGGGGTGGGAGGCTAGGGAGGGACAGGGACAGTGTGGGGTGAGGAGGTTGGGGAGAGATAACATTGCGAGAAATACCTGATGTAGGTGACAGGGGGATGGAGACAGCAAACCACCATGGCATGTGTGTACCTATGCAACAATCCTGCAAGATCTGCACATGTACCCCAGGACTTAAAGTACAATAAAAAAGTTATTAAATACATAAATAAATTATATTTTATTAATGCCTTTTTAAATTTCTCTCTTCTAGTTAGCACTGCAGAACTGATTTCTTTCTTTTTCTCATTAACAAGTTTATTTTGGCATCATTATTCTAACATCGATTGTACCAGGATAAAACAGTATCAAAGTATAACTGTACTGAGTGATATTTTTACTGTGAAGAATAAAATGTAATATAATGGTGAAAAAAAACAAATGTTATTAAAACAAAACACTATTTCAATTTTTTTCTTTCTGCTATTGCCAAATACAGCTTATTCACTCAAAATCTGCTGTTTGAAGGATGACCTTAGAAGGCTATCTCACTATTCTTGACAAATTAAAATGTTCTCAGCATGTTCCCTTTGATGTCCCTCTTTCAGCAGTGAGCAGAAAGGGGAAAAAACTGCTGGCAGTTCTTTAGAGTGCTATCATAATGCCAGGTGAAGCCATCTCAGCATCATCTTCCGGGATCACTGTTTCACGGTAAGCTTTGAAGTCCTGACCCTGTGATACAGTCTAGATATTTGTCTCTGCCGAACTCTGGTGTTGAAAGGTAACCCACAATATTGGAGGTGGAGTCTGGTGGGAGGTATGTGGGTTGGTGCGGTCCTTGCAATAGTGAGTGAGTCCTCAAGAGATCTGATTGTTTAAAAGAGTGTGGCAGCTCCTTCCCCTCACCCCTTGCCATGTGAGACACCTGCTCCCCCTTCTCCTGCCAGGGTTCAAAGTTCCCTGAGGCCTCCCCAGAAGCCAAGATACTGATACCATATTTCCTGTACAGCCTGCAAAATTGTGGGCCAAGTAAACTTCTTTTCTTTATAAAATTACTCAGTCTCAGGCATTTCTTTATGGCAATGCAAAAATGGCCTAACACACAGCGTGAGCTTTTCTCTTTAGATCCCTGTTTGAGGACATGTATCCCCTCCAAGCATGCATACACACATTCACTACATTTACATTATGCACACGCATGTGGGTGTATATATTTATGTTAGGCATATATATATATATATACACACACACACATACACGCACACATATGTATATACAGCATATCTATTATTAACTGCTGTAGGTTTCTTATCTTTTTTTATAACAGGATTTAAATTCAACAAGAAAATCCAGGCTTACAAAATTTGAATTAAAAAAAAAATTAGAAAGCTCTTAACAAGGCCCTTAAGGGAATTAAAAGCCTTCCCTAACATCTGAAGAGAGTACCTAGATGCCTATGCTTTCCCTGTAAAGCATCCTCAAACTGCCTATGTAACTAATTATATTCAAAACTAAACAGTACTTCCTAGAGACAAACATACATGCTAGCACATGAAGCCTCAAGAACGGTTTTTGAAATGAATCAAAAAAAGGGTCAGGTGAGTTGCCTACATAGCATCAATCTGTCCACATAAACCAAGGGTAAAATTCCTAACAACATAATTTCACTATTCTGGTTGCTTTTGTTGGCTTGTTTTCCGAGAGAGAGAGAGAGTCTCACTCTGTCACCCAGGCTGGAGTACAGTGGCATGCTCATAGCTCACTGCAGCCTCGAACTCCTAGGCTCAAGGGATCCTCTGCCCTTAGCCTCCCACATAGCTGGGACTACAGGTGTGCACTACCATGCCAGGCTAATTTTTGTGTTTATTGTAGAGATGAGGTCTCACTCTGTTGCCCAAGCTGGTCTCAAGCTCCTGGGCTCAAGTAATCCTCCTGTCTTGGTCTCCCAAAGTGCAGGATTACAAGTGTGAGCCACTGCGCCCAGCGTTGTTTTTTTTTTTCCTGTTTCTTAATCAGTATCTTCCTGCCTAGCCCAGAGGCATAACACGAGATGACTGATTAAGTTTTGCAAAGTTGTCTTGAGTGGTTTAAAGAAAATTTTTCTATATTGTCACCATTATATAATAGCCATTGTAATTTAAAAATAAGTTGTACACCCCAATGACACCATGCTTCTTAAAATAAAGAAGACTGTTTTAGCCACATTATTCATAAAATCATTCCTTTCATAGTTCCTCTTTCAGTTGTGCATAATTTTGCCTTACCTTTCCATTTGTGCACATTACTGTCTCATGACTATCTTTATCTTTTAGATTATTCTTTCTTTTTTAAAGATGGACAGCTACACAGTCATTCTGTCTGTCCTCTAGTCTTATTAAAAAGCCCATTACTTCATCCTTAAGTGTCAATAATGACCCTTATTACAGGGACAATGAAGATAGGAGAGGGCAGAAGAACAGATGCCTTTTTTCATAGTGACACACACCCTGAGGGATATGTACCTGTTAGCACACGACAGAAGCAGCTGGTAAGGATTCTCCTCTCTGGGTTTTCAGAGGGAGCATGGCCCTGTCAACACTTAGAATTCAGACTCCTAGCCTCCAGAACTGCAAGACAATACATTTCTATTGTTTTGAGCCATCGGTTTGTGCTGTTTTGACACAGTATTCCTAGGAAACAAATGTGGATTTCCCTTGTGTGTGTGGGTGGGGGCACATGTGATTTGCTCCTGACCAAAGGGATATGGCAAAGACAACAGGATGTCACTCCCATGATCACATTACATTTATAAGACTTGGTCTTGCTGGCACACTCATTCTCTTGCAAGCTGTAAAGAAGCATGCTGCTATGAGTCCTATAGCCATAAGGCACTGAATTCTGCCAACACGTGAGCTGGGAAGTGGTTCCTTCTCAATGGCAGCCTTGAGAGACCCTAAGCAGGGTGCACCCAGTTAAGTTGTGCATAAATGTCTGATACACAGAGATTGTGGGATAATGCATGTGTGCTGTTTTAAGCTGCTAAGTTTATAGTCATTTGTTACACAGCACAGAAAACTAATACAGTTGGACAGGAGCGTAAGACCCAGCTTTGCAATCTCTCTGGGCCTAGAAAATGTGGACAGCTGACTCTTATGGATACTTTCCCAGATGCTTCTGAAGCTGCCAGCACTGGGGACTCTCTTGCAATTCCCTTTTATCAGGCAGTTTCCTGTAGCTCCTTCCTTGGCTCGGTAGGTATCCGGTGTTTCCTCAGGTATCCGGTGTTTACCTCCTGGATCTTGCTGCTAGAGTCTCTCTGTCCTTTCAGGAGCCTTACTGGCCAGGACCCAGGCCAACTCCATGCTGGCACCCTCCTCCATGAGGCCCACATCCAGTTACTCGTCAACACTCAAGTACACTTTGGCCCACCCAACTAGAGGAGTGCAGACAGTTCCCAACGTGGCACACTCTCCTCAGCCTATCCCTCTGCTTCAGATCTGCTGTGCAACAGCACAGGGTCTACACTCTGGGTCTCTTCAACAGCAGGATACTATGTCAAGCTCACCCAGAGTCCTGTTGAAGCCCACTCTATTTTCACTGAGGGTGGGTGTGATTGCAGGCATAGATCACTCCCAAGGACCCTTTTACCAATCTTCTTCTCCACATTCTATAAACTTTTCTATCCTTAATCTAATACAAGGGCTGAAGATTCATGAAATCAATCACTGAGCACTTCCTTCATAAATTCTGTGCATGGGAGTTTTTCTCACAATCACTTTGGTCTGTGATACCCATTGTATTGGCAATTCCATCAGAATGGAGGCAGGAAAGCACCATTTTATCACCCTGTTACATGTAGTATTCACAAGTCACAACACAGTAGAATTTAATGAGTGTAATTTAGTGCTAATATCACAATTCATTTCTAGCTGACACTTAAAAAAATTCAGCGATATTTACACTCTTAGACAATTGTCAAGACTTTGAACCCTATTTAAAAAAATGACTCAACACCCTCAAGAAATTGTATCTATATACTGCAAGCAGAAAAATAGAAAGAGACAGAAGCCAAGGAATTAAAGTGTGTTGCATTATATAAAAACTCTAATTATGGGTGCCAAAATGCAAAAGTGTCCTATTTAAAATACAAATGTTTATTCATTCACTTATGGAACAAATATTTGCTGAGCACCTTCTAAGTGACAGACTGTTTTATTTAAACTTTTAAAATATTTAATTTTAATTTTACTTAGCCAGATAGCTTTTAGAAATATATAAAAATGCACTTCAGAGTAAGTCTTAAAAATACCTATTACTTCAGAATTACCTGAAAAAGCATTGCTGTAATATCTAGACAGGGTTTGCATAATGTCTTTTGAGTGCTGGGTCCATGGTGCTATCTTTCTGTAGGTTTTCACGCGATGAACAAGTTGAGAACCACCATACTGAAGGGATAAGGTATCACCATGATCTTCATAGAGTTCCTCAAATAACCTTAAAAAAAAAAGAAAAACTCACTTTAAAGAATTTTACCAAAATCAAAGCACAAGTTATTTACTTAGCCAAACTCCAAACAAGTCTTACATTTTAAAAATTCTTCTGAGCCTTCTCTTTCAAGTTAGACTCATTAACATCTTGAAAATAAATGCAGATGCTAATATATTTTAGAGTGATATTCCAATAAACACCAAAACCACAGAAAACACTAAAACAGAAGTAGGGGCACCAAAAACATAACCCACCAAAGCCAGACCAGGCTGTTTCTCTAACCATATTTAAAGACTCCTAACTTTCTGTAGTCCGCCAAAGCAATTCACCTCATGTGACAGAATGTACTGTGCTCTCTGCATTGCCTCTGAAAAAAGAATATGTTCCTGTCACAGTGTCTTAGTCCATTTGAGCTGCTACAACAAGACACCATAAACTGGGTGGCTTATAAACAGCAAACATTTATTTCTCACATTTCTGGAGGCTGGGAAGTACAAGATCAAGGAGCTAGTAGATGTGGTATCTGGTGAGGGCCCATTTCCTAGATCACAGATGGCCTTCTCACTGTGTCCTCAAATGATGGAAGGGGCTAGCTAGCTTTCTTCGGTCTTTTATAATAAGGACACTAGTCCCAATTATGAGGGTTCCTCTTAGTTCCACTCATTTTTCAAAGGTCACATGTCCTAATACTACCCGTTTGGGAGTTAGAATTTCAACATATAAACTTTGGTAAGACACAAAGATTCAGATCACAGCAGACTAACAAATCATATTCTTTCTTAGATACGTACTTTTGAAACTTGGGTCTCTTCAAGTGCCTGTTAATACTTCCAGTGCAGTGATATCTGTTGGTCTGGCCATTTGTAAACTGATTACTTTCCTGAGCTGAGCCTTTATATGACCAGTACCAGCTATCATTAATTATATTTTCAAAAAATTATACTTCATGGACTGTCACAGATCCAATAGACAGTGAAGAGATAGTAATCCTTAATGAAGAATCAATCTTTTATACATCTTAGATTTTTAGTATGTAAGAAGACATAGTACTTTAAAAAAAAATGCCATCTGGATTTGTTTTTTTTTTTTTTAAAAAAAACACCCACTAGTTTGTCTAAGTACTTTGGATTTATCTAAAGAATGTGGTGTCTATTCATAATTTACACAAGCAAAAACAACAAAAGAAAAACCCAAAGCCCAAATAGTGGCAAGAAAACATAATTCTTTAATAGAAATATTTATTCTAAGACACCAAGAACATACACTAGGGAAAAGGAAACCCTCTCAACAAGCGGGTGCTGGGAAATTGGATATTCGTATGCAGAAGGATGAATTGGTCCCCGTCTCTCACCAAATACAAAAATCAACTCAAGATAGATCAAGACTTAAACGTAAGATCAAAAACTATAAAACTCCTAGAAGAAAACATAAGAAAAACAGATTTAGTCTGAATAATGTTTTCTAGCAACATAATTTTTCAGAAGCTAAAAGTAGAAACATATTCATAAAAAAATCTTATTATTAACCAGATTTGCCTTCTGTCATTACCAGCATTCACACAGCAAAAAATAAGGCTTACCTAACTGCATCTGTATCAAACTGTAGATTAGGCTTGTCAATCAATCCCAATGAATACAGCTGATAGGCCAGAGCACATTTTCCCACCATAAACTGTGCTGTGTTGGTGCGATCTAAACAGTCTACACAGTTGGTTCGAAGAATGCCAGTCTAAAGAGAAATACCTTAAGACTTTCAATCATTATTTCATAACCAAAGAACTTCCATACCACTTTAGATTTCTTTTCTTTAAGAAGCAAAAAAGAAGAAGAAGAAAAGAAATGAAATGAAAAAGTCTGTGGGCAGGTGTTATTCCTGAAAAAATATTATTCAGTTTTATGTGAAGTCAAAATAATGAAGACTTTTTTTTTTTTTTTTGAGATGGAGTCTCACTCTGACGCCCAGGCTGGAGTGCAGTGGCGTGATCTTGGCTCACTGCAAACTCTGCTTCCTGGTTCAAGCAATTCTCCTCTCAGCCTCCCGAGTAGCTGGGATTACAGGTGCCCACCACCATGTCCAGCTAAGTTTTTGTATTTTTAGTAGAGATGGGGTTTCACTGTATTAGCCAGGATGGTCTCAATCTCCTGATCTTGTGATCTGCCCGCCTTGGCCTCCCACAGTGCTGGGATTACAGGCATGAGCCACTGTGCCTGGCCTGAAGAACATTTTTAAAGTTGCATAAGGTTATACATGCTGCACACTTATATTGCTGTAACAGCATCATTAAATCTTCTGGTCTATATTTGAATTTACTTTGTTAGTTTAACAAAATAAAACAAATAACGAACAACTTCCACATGTACCAATTAGCAAAATATGGGCTTTTTTCTGACATATCTCCTTTATTATACAACCCAAATATTCAGTGGTTAGGGTTATATCATTCTTAAAGCATAGTTAACATATATAGTGCATATACTTGGCTTCTTTTCCAAAGTCACTCTAATTTATTCTTTTCATGCTCCTGTTTGTGTTTCTATTTCTAGTAATAAAATTCAATACATAGAAAAAAATCCATAGGCCATATTATTTCAGCTACACATTTTTCTTTTCTTTCTTCTTCTTCTTCTTTTTTTTTTTTTTTTTTGAGATAGAGTGTCACTCTGCCACCCAGGCTGGAATGCAGTGGCATGATTTCTGCTCACTGCAACCTCTGCCTCCCGGGTTCAAGCAATTCTCCTGCCTCAGCCTCCCAAGTAGCTGGGAGTACAGGCCCATGTCACCACCCCTGGCTAATTTCTCTGTATCTTTAGTAGAGATGGAGTTTCACTGTGTTAGCCAGGATGGTCTCAATTTCCTGATCTCGTGATCCACTCGCCTCGGCCTCCCAAAATGCTGGGATTACAGGCATGAGCCACCGCGCCTGGCCAGCTACACATTTTTCATAAGCATTAAATACTAGAAGTAAGGCTTTTAACAACCATTCTCAAATAATAATTCTGCATTAAATAAGATATAGATCTCTCCATGATTGCTTACAGAAAACATACAGTACACAATGGATACAGATTCTATTCATTATGAATATAACATTGTGCATACCTGCAGGCGACCTGTGGAAATCACACATCCTCCTAGTTCATTCCACCTGTGTTGAAAAATAAACACTTTTTAAAAAGTTAATGACAGAATAAATATTTATTTTTGGTACCAGCTCCTTGTTAAGAATCATAGAATTAAAATAATAAAGCTGAAGCCTCCTGAAAAATCAGCTGATCCTGCCCACTTTCATTCTTTCAGATAAGTAAACATGCAAATGACTGAGATAGACTGCTCACCACACTCTCCTCAAAGAGAGTCCAGGAAAGGGACAATTTAATTTGCCCGAGTGCCCACTCTGGCATTTTATTACCCATGCTCAACCAAAATCTCCCTTGCTTTCATTCAAACTCACTTCTTATTTGGTCTCTATACACATGAATAATAATCATAGGGTGGAGTACAACTGGGCGATCTCAGCTCACCACAACCTCTGCGTCCCAGGTTCAAGCAATTCTCCTGCCTCAGCCTCCAGAGCAGCTGGGATTACAGGCACCAAGCCCAGCTAATTTTTGTATTTTTAGCAGAGGCAGGGTTTCACCATGTTGGCCAGGATGGTCTCGATCTCTTGACCTCGTTATCTGCCCACCTCGGCCTCCCAAAGTGCTGGGATTCCAGGTGTGAGCCACCACATCCAGCTGGTAGGGCATCTTTCTAATAAAATCTTCTAAGCCTTAGCCTTTCCAACTCAACATTAGGATTCTCCATCTCCCCCAGCTTTTATTCATAGAGGCTTTGTTATATTTCTTCAGTTGGTTTTACAGATTTCTTTTTAGAGACTACTTATTTTCTCCATGTGCAATGAATACATAGGAATATGTTTTGTTATGAAATACTATAGATAATGTTAATATTTTAATTATTTAAAAGAAGGTGCTGTACAGAAAAGAATTAACCTAACAAGCCTAACTGCTGTTCTTAGAAAGTCCTGCTTATAAGGTTGGAGCTTGACCAATGTCTGGGAACTTAAATTTCAGGAGGGTTTCCACCATTCCCAGAACTGGTAAGAGTGATTCACTGTGCTGAAATGGTTTGTAGAAATTAATATGGATTTTCCTGAACCCTTCTTTCCCTCTGGAAGTCAGGAATTTTGCTATATGACAGGCAGAGGCTGCCTATGTGACCAGCCTCCAGTAAAAAACAGAGTCTCCAACATACTTCCTTGACTGGCAACATTTCACCCATGCTTCACAACCTGTTTCTTGGGAGAATTAAGTGTTTTCTCTGTGACTCCACTGGGGAAGTTTGTTTTTTCCCTTTTAATTTCACTTCATATCCTTTCACCATAATAAATTATAGCCAGAATCCAACAATAGGCTGAGTCCTTTCAGTTATCCTAGTGAATCACTGAATCTGGGAGTGGTCTTGGGGGACCCCTGTCATGGGTACCCTAAAATTTAAACAATTAGCAAGTGCAAACAATGCAAACTATAACAAAAGGATTACTTCCAAAGACATATACACTTATACAATATAATTGTTTTTTGTTGTCTTATTGTAGTTAACTACATTAACTGAAAATAAAAAGCCAGAAATACATAATATTGGTTTCTTAAAAGATAAAGCATAAATCCTTGCTCTGAAGAAGCTCCCAAAATAGTAATGAAAGATTTGTGAGCAAATAACTGTAATACAATAAGTACTATTTTCATAAAAATGTTAATATTGAATCTATAAGAAAAATGTTTCTATTTCAATACTGAAAAATAGAGTTAACTGTTGAAAATTTTACTTACAGAAATATTTTATATAACATTTGTTTTATGAAGCAAGAGATAAAGATCCAGTGGCTTCCATCTCAAGGTATATAAGTAATCACCAAAAGAATTCTCATGCCCCAGTGAACGTTCAGTACTTAGTCATGTGAGCATTCTCCCTAGGACTAAATTAATCCAATTTCCAAGCAGTACTAACTGCTCATATTTAAAATATCCACAAGAGCAAAAATCATGACTTCTTGTAAGTTTTAAAATACCATACATACTTTTCATCTGGCCGCAAAATGCTGCAGTAAGAATCAGGGCGGTTTACAAAGAAACCTGTTTTCTTCACCACACTTTCTGCAATCACATTCAGTCGATCAAGAACATTACACAGCTTGCTGAGGAGAGAAGGAAGAATGAGAAAAGCGAGAAGAAGCCAAGTTTAAAAACATATTTATCCTTATATCTAAAACGAGTAAAGTCTATAGGAATGATATTTAGGGATGTAATTTTAAAAATCTCTTGGCTGGTACTTGATAGGAACATGTAACAATGTCTAGAATATAATGTATACTTGGTAACCAGCAACATTTTATGTGAAAGAGACACAAAAGACCTGTAACTTATTATCAAATATTGGTGATCCTTAATCTTGGTACATAACATCCCTGTCTGAGCTTTCTCCAAAGACTTTCACTCCTCAAGAGTTGTCAAGTCAATATACATTCATAAAATAGCTGTGAAAAGGGCACCATGCACAGTGCAGATGGCAGAGGGAAAAAAAAGGAAAATAATATGAATGGCAACCGGGCACAGTGGCTCACCCCTTTGTAACCCCAGCACTTTCAGAGGCCAACGAGGGCGGATCACTTTAGGTCAGGAGTTTGAGACCACCCTGGCCAACGTGGTGAAACCCAATCTCTACTAAAAACACAACATTAGCTAGGCATGGTGGTGCCTGACTGTAGTCCCAGCTACTCGGGAGGCTGAGGCAGGAGAATCGCTTGAACCCGGGAGGCGGAGTCTGCAGTAAGCTGAGATCACACCACTGCCCTCCAGCCTGGGCAACAGAGCAAGACTCTGATTAAACAGTAATAATTAAATACAAACGGCAACAACCTGTACCAAATTTATACTCTGGAAGGTGTGTGTGCGTGCACGTGTGTGTGTGTGTGTGTGTGTGTATGTGTGTGTACCTAACTGTATAAAATGATTTAGAAAAAAGTACAATGAGTTAAGTACAAAACAATACAATAACATTTTAAAAAATGAGAATTTAAGTAAACCTAGAGCTTGTATGATGTGTAGTAAGTGAACAAAAGTGCAAGATTTAACAAAAGTAAGATCCTTGGAAGAGATGAGTTTTGAATTAGATGTTGAAATATAAAGAGGTGGGAAGACATCCCAGGGAAGGCAAAGAATAGGAATGGAATGGAGGCTTAGGGATAGGACTTTGGCTGCTACATTTGTGGCAGAGCATGAAGATCTGGTTTTCTGGAACAGAACAGCCCTTGGGATAAATAAAAAGTGATTGCATTCTGAAGCCAACCAGATGATGAGGTTTTACATTACATTAAGGATTTTGGATCTACTATATGCAGTCAGGAATTATCACAGGTTCATCCATGAATGACATCTGAGAAAGTATTTAATAGTGAGACAGAATGATATAGAAAAAAGTGAAACTAATGCCTTTAAGGAACATTCATAGAGATGTTCTGAAATGACTAGATATTTCAAACAATTTGCAAATGGTATATATGATAGGCAAAAAAAAAAAAAAAAAAAAGTTTGGTGAGTTTATTGATGCACTCAAAACAGCCCCTCAACAGGTTCATGAAGGAAATTAAAAGGGCAACATTTACTTTACCATAGAGGTCAGCTTCTTGTTATTTGCCATTACAAGAAAAGGAAGGAAACGATCATAGCCAGACAGATGAGTATCATTCACCTTTTGGTGTACTTGGCCATGTCCCAGGGAATATAAACAATAGTGTGCTCAGGAGGCAAAAACTGGTTGAGGTAGGTCACAGCAGCGACAAGTTCTTCACTCAGAATCCTTTCATGCTTTCTTTTTTCTCGTTCCTTTATCAAAAATTAAACATTTTCAGTGTTCTAATTCCCTTAAATCAGAGGGAGAGACTCAACATGTTTACTTGGACAAAAAATCCAAGTCTTAAATATACTAAAATGAAATCTAGCTACAATAATCAGAAATAAAAATACAAAGAAATAAATGCTCTATTTGATTAAAGTGAACCCATAATGAGCTTTAAAGAGTCAAGGAGATCGGATTTCTTCCTGGTACCCTCCCTGTACCTTGAGAAGCGCAGCTCGCTCCACATATGCCCTGGCCCACACACTCCACACCCCACTCTGGCAGAGGAGACCCTTCCCAAGGACCAGAAGAAGGGAGCCTCTAACTTCAGCCAGCTAGAGGCCAGAAAGACAACAACTGGTCTGAATGAACAATTCCCAAACTAGCAAACAGGGAGCAGTTCGAGCCTTCAGTGGACTTTATAAATTAGACTCGCAAATACTCTGTGAGAAAACCAAGACAGGCATTTTTTTTTTTACACTGTGGTTGAATAAATTGGGGTTGAGAGGCATTCATGGAAACCTTGCCTTCTGCCTCCTTACCTGGGACATCTCTCTAGTTAGACCCCGCACTGTCTCTCATTCAAGAGAAGCCAGTACTTTATTGTACAGTTCTGTGGTTGGAATGCTAGCTCTGCCACTCACCAATCAGGTGGGACTGGCCAATGTTCTCAATTTCCCTTAGCCTCCATTTTTCATCTATAAAATGGGGTAACAACAGTGTCTTCCTTACAGCATTAATGTGAGGCTTAAATGAGATGGAGCATGGTGAGTTTTGTTTTTTAATACTTTAAGTTCTGGGATACATGTGCAGAACATTCAGGTTTGTTACATAGGTATACACATCCCATGGTGGTTTTCTGCACCCATCAATCTGTCATCTACATTAGGTATTTCTCCTAATGCTATCCCTTCCCTGGCCCCCCAACCCCCAACAGGCCCTGGTGTGTGATGTTCCCCTCCCTGTGTCCATGTGTTCTCATTGTTCAACTCCCACTAAAGAGTGAGAACATGCAGTGTTTGGTTTTCTGTTCCTGTGTTAGTTTGCTGAGAATGATGGTTTCCAGTTTCATCCATGTCCCTGAAAAGGACATGAACTCATCTTTTTTTATGGCTGCATAATATTTCATTGTGTATATGTGCCACATTTTCTTTATCCAGTCTATCCTTGATGGGCATTTGGGTTGGTTCCAAGTCTTTGCTATTGTGAACAGTGCTGCAATAAACATATGTGTGCATATGTCTTCATAGTAGAATGATTTGTAATCCTTTCAGTATATGCCCAGTAACGGGATTGCTGAGTCAAATGGTATTTCTAGTTCTAGATCCTTGAGGAATCGCCACACTGTCTTCCACAATGGTTGAACTAATTTACACTTCCCAACAGTGTAAAAAACATTCCTATTTCTCCACATCCTCTCCAGCATCTGTTGTCTCCAGATTTTTTAATGATCACCATTCTAACTGGCGTAAGATGGTATCTCATTGTGGTTTTGATTTGCATTTCTCTAATGACCAGTGATGATGAGCTTTTTTACATATGTTTGTTGGCCGCATAAATGTCTTCTTTTGAGAAGTGTCTGTTCATATCTTTCACCCACTTTTTGATAGGGCTGTTTTTTTCTTGTAAATTTGTTTAAGTTCTTTGTAGATTTTGGATATTAGCCCTTTGTCAGTTGGATAGACTACAAAAATTTTCTCCCATTCTGTAGGTTGCCTGTTCACTCTGAAGATTGTTCCTTTTGCTGTGCAGAAGCTCTTTAGTTTAATTAGATCCCATTTGTCAATTTTGGCTTTTGTTGCCATTGCTTTTGGTGAATTTGGTCATGAAGTCTTTGCCCATGCTTATGTCCTGAATGGTATTGCCTAGGTTTTCTTCTAGGGGTTTTATGGTTTTAGGTCTTACATTTAAGTCTTTAATCCATCTTGAGTTAATTTTTGTATAAGGAGTAAGGGAAGGGTCCAGTTTCAGTTTTCTGCATATGGCTAGCCAGTTTTCCCAACACCATTTATTAAATAGGGAATCCTTTCTCCATTGCTTGTTTTTGTCAGGTTTGTCAAAGATCAGATGGTTGTAGATGTGTGGCATTATTCTGAGGCCCTTGTTCTGTTCCATTGGTCTATATATCTGTTTTGGTACCAGTACCATGCTGTTTTTGTTACTGTAGCCTTGTAGTATAGTTTAAAGTCAGGTAGCGTGATGCCTCCAGCTTTCTTCTTTTGCTTAGGTTTGACGTGGCTATACAGGCTCTTTTTTGGTTCCATGTGAAATTTAAAGTAGTTTTTTCCAATTCTGTGAAGAAAGCCAATGATAGCTTGATGGGGATAGCACTGAATCTATAAATTACTTTGGGCAATTTGTCCGTTTTCATAATATTGATTCTTTCTATCCATAAGCATAGAATGCTTTTCCATTTGTTTGTGTCCTCTCTTATTTCCTTGAGCAGTGGTTTGTAGTTCTCCTTAAAGAAGTACTTCACATCCCTTGTAAGTTGTATTCCTAGATATTTTATTCTCTTCATAGCAATTGTGAATGAGAGTTCGCTCATGATTTGCCTCTCTACTATTGGTGTATAGGAATGTTTGTGATTTTTGCACATTGATTTTTGTATTCTGAGATTTTGCTGAAGTTGCTTATAAGCTTAAGGAGCTTCTGGGCTGAGACAATGGGGTTTTCTAAATACACAATTGTGTCATCTGCAAACAGAGATCATTTGACTTCCTCTCTTCCTATTTGAATACCCTTTATTTCTTTCTCTTGCCTGATTGCTCTGGCCAGAACTTCTAATGCTATGTTGAATAGGAGTGGTGAGAGATGGCATCCTTGTCTTGTGCTAGTTTTCAAAGGAAATACTTTCAGCTTTTGCTCATTCAGTATAATATTGACTGGGGTTTGTTATAAATAGTTTTTATTATTTTGAGATACGTTCCATCATGAAAGGGTGTTGAATTTTATCAAAGGCCTTTTCTGCATTTATTGAGATAATCATGTGGTTTTTGTCACCGGTTCTGTTTATGTGATGGATTATGTTTATTGATTTGCATATGTTGAACCAACCTTGCATCCCAGGGATTAAGCTGACTTGATGTCATGGAAGAGCAAACAAATTCAAAAGCTAGCAGAAGACAAGAAATAACTAAGATCACAGCAGAACTAAAAGGAATAGACACCAAAAAACCCTTCAAAAAAAATCAGTGAATCCAGAAACTGGTTTTTTGAAAAGATTAACAAAATACACAGACCTCTAGCCAGACTAATAAAGAAGAAGAGAGAAGAATAATCAAATAGACACATTAAAAAATGATAAAAGGGATATCACCACCAATCCTACAGAAATACAAACTACCATCAGAGAATATCATAAACACCTCTACACAAATAAACTAGAAAATCTAGAAGAAATGGATAAATTCTGGAATACATACACCCTCACAAGACTAAACCATGAAGAAGTCAAATCCCCGAACAGACCAATAACAAGTTCTGAAATTGAGGCAGTAATAGCCTAACAACCAAAAAAAGCCCAGGACCAGCAGCTTCACAGCCAAATTCTACCAGAGGTACAAAGAGGAGCTGGTATCATTCCTTCTGAAACTATTCCAAACAACAGAAAAAGAGGGACTCCTCCCTAACTCATTTTATGAGGCCAGCATCATCCCAATACCAAAACCTGGCAGAGACACAACAAACAAAGAAAATTTCAGGCCAATATCCCTGATGAACATCGACGTGAAAATCCTCAATGAAA
>CAUYQU010054086.1:0-32124 GCA_963574635.1 Cheracebus regulus
TGTAAATTAGTTCAACCATTGTGGAAGACAGTGTGGCGATTCCTCAAGGACCTAGAAATAGAAATTCCATTTGACCCAGCAATCCCATTACTGGGTATATATCCAAAGGATTATAAATCATTCTACTATAAGGACACATGCACACAGATGTTCATTGCAGCACAGTTTACAATAGCAAAGACTTGGAACCAACCCAAATGCCCATCGATGATAGACTGGACAGGGAAAATGTGGCACATGTACACCATGGAATACTATGCATCTGTCAAAAACGATGAGTTCGTATCCTTTGTAGGGACATGGATGAACCTGGAAACCATCATTCTCAGCAAAGTGACACAAGAACACAAAATCAAACACCACATGTTCTCACTCATAGACGGGTGTTGAACAATGAGAACACATGGACACAGGGAGGGGAGCACTATACACTGGGGTCTGTTGGGGGGAAATAGGGGAGGGACAGAGGGGGATGGGGAGTTGGGGAGAGATAGCATGGGAAGAAATGCCAGATATAGGTGATGAGGAGGAAGGCAGCAAATCACACTGCCATGTGTGTACCTATGCAACAATCTTGCATGTTCTTCACATGTATCCCGAAGCCTAAAATGCACTAAAAAAAGAAAATAAAATAGAAAAAAGCCCAGAAAATCAAATACTGCATGTTCTCACTCATACGCTGGTGTTGGAACAATGAGAACACATGAATAGAGGGAAGGGAGCATCACAAACTGAGGTCTGTTGAAGAGGGCCAATGGAGGGACAGCAGGGGAGGGGTGGAGAGGTTAGGAAGGGATAACATGGGGGGAAATGCCATATGTAGGCAACAGGGGGATGGAGGCAGTAAACCACATTTCCATGTGTGTACCTATGTGACAATCCTGCATGATCTGCACATCTACCCCAGAACCTAAAGTACAATAAAAAAAAAGAGGACAAACAATTCTAAATATTTTTGCATTTAATAACAGAGATTCAAATATTGACACAAAATGTGAATAAAATGCTAGACTAGAAACATTCAAAACAATCAGTGATGGCAAAACGATTTCCTTATGACAAACAGAAGTAGAAAGAAATTTTCTAGAATACACAAAAGTAAAAAAACACAATTAATGAACCACAGATAATGGACATTTACGAGGCACTTCACACAGCAGTAGCAAAACATATATTATTTTCAGGTACTGCAAAACATTTGCCATCCTGGCCATAGAACAAATAACACTGAATTTTAAGAGTTAGTGCATCCTCAGTATGCTTTTTGACGAAAATGAAATATTATTAAAAATTCACTACAGGAATATACGTCTTACAGCCTCAACTATTTGGAATCCAAATTAGACATTTCTAAATAAAAAATAAAATAGAGATGGGCAGATACTTAATGGGTCAAAGAAAATGATCAAAATAAAAATTTGAAAATATTTTTCAGTGAATTACAATTATGTCATCCCATGACAAAATGTGCGCAATTCAGCTACTACAGTGTTCAGGGGAAAATATATATACTAAAAAATATAAGATAGTTAGGTAAGCAATGAGCTAAACCTCTCTCCAAAAAGCTAGCAAAAGAACATTTTATTAAATCCAAAGAAAGTAAAATAATCTAACCAAGAAATAGAAAATATTAAGAAAAAATCCACAAAATAGAAACTTAGTTTTTTAAACATAAATTGATAAACACCTAACTAAACTAATTAAGGGTGAAAAGTAAAGAATGGACTGATAATATAAAAAACGCAAATGTTGCCATTATTTCATATTCCACATGTTAAAAGTTTTAAAAAGGCTTATTATTAACTCTATGCCAATAAATCTGACAATTTGAAAAACACAGCTTATCAAAACTGATATTAAAAAAGCCAAAATTTGAGTAGCTCTCTACTTACTAACTTATTAAATAAATTCAAACCTTCCCATTGAGACAACTCCAAGAGCAGATGGTTTCACTGGTAAAATTTTTCAAACATTTGACATAATACAATCTTACCCAAACTTTTCCAGAGGATAAAAAAATGTTAAAATATCTCAATATGCATTTTATGAGATGGTAAAACAAGGTATCAAAAGTCCTAAGGAATATTGCAAAAAAGGAAATTTACAGATCAGTATCTTCCAGGAATAAAGACACCAAAAAACCTCAATGTAATATAAATTACTATAATCTATTGTTAAATAAATATTATATCTTATTAGTATTAAGTAAAAATTATGTAAATAAACAAATGTTCATTCCAGGAACATAGAATTAGAATAAAACTCATGAATACCATGTGTCACATTAACAGAATAAAGAGAAAAAATATATCAGTATCTCAATAAGTGTAGAACAATCATTTGATAAAGTCCAATATCCATTTATTAAATAACAACAAAGAATACTCTCAGAAAACCAGGAATAGAATATTTTCAGTCTAGTAAGAAGTACGTGCAAAAAAAAAAAGCAACAGACAAACAAACAATAAGAACTCCCAGAGAAAATACAATAAAACATTGAATGTTTTCTTTTGCAGGCTGAAAACAAGGTAAAAATGCTCATCACCTCAAATTCTATTAAACATATTATTTGAGGTAACGTAGTAAATGATCAGTGCAATAGAGAAAATGCAAAAAGGCAATAAAATAAAACATATGAGAAAGGCTGGGCATCGTGGCTCACACCTGTAATCCTAACACTTTGGTAGACCAAGGAGGGTGGATCACCTGAGGTCAGGAGTTCAAGACTAGCCTGGTCAACATGGTGAAACCTTATCTCCACTAAAAATAAAAATTAAAAAATTAGCCAGGCGTGGTGTTGCACACTTGTAATCCCACGTAATGGGGAGGCTGAGACACCAGAATCACTTAAACCCAAGGAGCAGAGATTGCAGTGAGCCAAGATTCCACCACTGCACTCCAGCCTGGGTGAAAGAGCAAGACTCTGTCTCAAAAAAATAAAATATGAGAAAGAAATAAAAATTACCATTATTTACAGGTGACATATTTATGCACACACAAAAAATAAAATGATTCTGAAGATAAACTATTTGAAATAATAAGAATTCTGAATAAAGTGTCAATACAGAGAAATCAATTGTATTTCTAGATATTAGTGCCACTCAATTGTTTATAAAGTTTAAAGGCATTATTTTCAATAGTATCAAAGATATGAAAACGTCAGGATAAATTTAGTGAAAGAAATATAAGATTATCATATAAGAATCAAAACCTATAAATATTGCCTAGAAAATTACAGAATATTTAAACAAGTTGAGGGATATATCATATACCCTGTTGAGCTGGAAGACACAATATTATAAAGAGTCAATTCTCCCCCAATTTTATTTATTAATAAATGTAATGCAATCTTAATTAAATCCCACCAGGACCTTAAGCAAATTGCCACTAATTTTAAGGATTAGCCGTGAAAATGACCTAGGATAACCAAGATGATCTTAGAAAAGGAGAACAAAACTAAAAGACTTACAGTATTAAATATCAAGAATTATTTTAAAGCTAAAATGTCTAAGACAATGTGGTATCTATGCAAGAATCTAATGGAAGAGAATAAGCAGCCCAGACACAGATACAAACATAACAACACTTGATTTTCAACCTAGATACCACTGAAATTCGGCATGAAAAGGATAGTCCTTTAGCACTTCTTGTCCACTGGATATTATATTTAAAAATAAACTATTTGGCTTCTACTTTACATCACACATAAAAATTAATTACATATAGACTAGAACATAAATTGGGAGGTGAAATGTGGCAGGAAGTTAAACAGGAAATGTTAAAAAAAAGTGTGAAAATCATCTTTTTGCTAAAATTTCAAGGAAAAGTATTAATTCTTATTTTTTCAAAATTTATAATCTCTAATAAAATATAAATAGGTATTACATTTAACACAGGTTTCTAAGAATCTATATTTACTACATATACCCTTATTAACATGCTAACATAGAAAATCATTCCTGGACACAATGGCCCAAGACTGAAACTCATAAAATGGGATGAAAAGACCTTTATTTTCAACATATTAAAATTTGTATCATTTTTAACAATAAATTTTTCATGTATATTTCCTTGGGCAATACCTTTAAACCTAACAAGTTTAATTTCATCTGATCACACTTTAAGGAGGAAGAGATCCGGTCTTTCTGTTTTATCTCTTAGTTGTAAAACTTTTATAGTCTTAACATAGGAGGACATAAAGAAAACAAGCAAGTTGATAGTGAATGAAGGCAAGAAACAGAGAAGAAAAAAGGAGAAATAAAGAGAGAGAAAGAAGGTGAGAAAAAATTGTTAAGTAGCAGAGTTGCTCTTAGGTAAAAAGAATAGTTTGTATTTAGGAATCCACTTTACTGTTTATACTTATTATTTCAGATAAGGCCCTTTGTGAATAGTGTTTATAGGATGTAACCAGAAATTAATTAAGTTAAAATAAATTGAATCATTTTTTGATGGACTAGAGCGAAATGTATAGCAAAATTGAGGCATTATAAAGAAGTATGAGAAGCTAAGAAGGAATTTTGAAGCTGGAGCAATTTTACTATTTAATTTATTTATTTGTAAATCTTTTTAAAAATGACATATAACAGTTGTACATATTTTGGGGTGTACATATATTTTGATACATGTACACAACGGGTAATGATCAAATCAGGGTAATTGGAGTATCCATCACCTCAAAGATTTATCTTTTCTTTGTGTTGGGAACATGACAAGTATTTTCTTCTAGGTATTTTGAAATATACAATAAAGTATTATTAACTATGGTTTCCCTACTGTACTCTCAAATAGCAGAACTTATTCCTTCAAATTGTATTTTTGGAGGCCCAACAAGCTTCTCTTCATCATCTCCCCTTGCTTGCTATGTTGATATGCAACTTGCATGGGGTCTTCAGTAAAGTTTCATATACTCACAAATGTCCAGTTCAAGTAGTATTTGGAGAAAATCAAGGGAAAGGAGAATACCATCTCTCACTGGCGCATGACTGAGAGAAGAGAGAAAACAAATGAAATTAAGATAGTCAGGTCACTGAGAAGAGAAGTGAGAAACCAATATAAACATGTGGAAAATTTGCAAAAATCTATGGAAGATCACTGTACTTTCACAGGATGAAGGGTAAGAAAGTTCAAACCAATTTTCTTTAAATATCAAAGGACTGGCTGACCTTTGATACTTTAGTTGCAGTATAACTAGAAGGTAGAATAAAGAGTAGAAGCAAATGACCTCTAAGGCCTCATCCAACTCCAAAATGCTTTGATTCTAAGAGAAGCATATGACTGTTTAGCAATATATCAAAGACTTGCCAGTGTGACTGTGGTTTGGGCCAATTACTGCATTTATTTATGGTTTGGGAACTTCATTTAGGGCTTGAGGTACAAGACTAAAATAACTCAAGTTCAAAGAAATAACAGTGACATTGACATTTCACACGATCAGCAAGTCTTTCAGGGAGTTACAGAATGGCAACATTTATAAGTAAGGGATTAGTAGAGAAAACTGTCCCCAAAGCCTCATTACAGAGTAAATCAAACCTGACCTGCTGGCCCAATGTTGCTGTCACATCAGGAGAGAGACCAAACCACTAAAAATGGCAAATGCAGCAAATCCCTTATTGCTTCTTTAGGGTAAAATAGAAAGAGAGAGAAATGAAAAGCCTAAACCAAGCCATTCTGCAAGTTTTGAGAAGTGAGAGGCCTTATGTATTGCCAGTTTTTCGATTGGATTACCCAAGGTAGTTCGGAGTTAATTATCAAATGCAAAAATCAATGTCTGCTTGTTAACTCTGAACCAAGAAGTTTTAAATGTGTGTCATAAAACTCAGAGTCTAGTTACCATAATCAAAAGTCCAGTGATAAGCAAAAGGGGTCACTCATGCTTAACTCTTTACATGCTGACATTTTCAGATAGCAGAGAGAGGCACTATATTAACCATGATGGTAATATGAGCAACGGGAGGACTTCTGAATCCCAACACATTGATGTATCCATACTACCCTTATGAACATCATTCTACGATTATAGAGGACTGACTTGGTTGGGCAAAATTATACATAACATATGAAAAGGAAAATGTATACTGGTCATCAGAATTGCTACTTGAACTGCAGAGAAGGCCAATGATTAAAGACCAGACCCTATGACAGACATATTTTATCGGGAAGAAGGTAAGCACCTTGCTTGTAATTTCTGTGACAAAGCTATGGAGCTAGAATTCAAACCCATCTCTTAATTTTGCATTCCAAACAATAGATTACAGAGTAGGATGAAATGCATAAAACTAAGGTTTAGGAAATTCAAGCTCCTGTCACTAGCTAGCACTAAGCGAGTCCTGCCACCAACTAGCTAGGTAACATTCAGCAAGTCACTTCATCTCTTTGGCTTACATTTTCCTCACCTGTAAAAAGAAGGAGGTAAATTTTGTGACCTCCCTTCTAGATGACAAGGTTTAATGTTAACTTGCTATGTTTCATCATCTCTACATTTATAATACAGAATTCCATTTTGAATAATAAGAGGAGATACTTTCCTGGGTCTAAAGACCTAAGGCATACATAATCATTCATTTATGTCTTACAGAAACACGTCTATCTCTCTTTTTCCAATTTTAAATGCCCCAGTGTACTCATTTAATTTGAAGGAGTGTTCCCACTGAGCTCTGTGTGAAAAGAAATTGCCATGATATGAATATTTACCCATCCACATTAAACTAGACATGAAAATATTCCAACCACTCCACTCATCCTATTAATATTTCAGCCTGATGGATATGGAAGAAACAATGACTTGTGATCTCTTTCCCAGCTGGTCTCTGCAGAAAGAACTGGAATGATGTGTACATACATTTCACTTATTAATTGCATAACTGGATATTTGAAGATTACTCTGATCCTCTGCAGAGCCAGATACACTATAATAAAAGATGTCTATGTGGAGAGGCTACTCTAATTTTTCAAGATCCAAGGAATTATAAATTAGAATCTTTTAAACTGCAAGAGACAGACTACTAATTTCTAGTTGCCTCAGAAAGGAGAGTAGGGAAGCAAGAATGTTTTAGCTCTTATATATGAAAGATTACATGAGATTTCATTTAACTTTGTGCAAATTATCCTCTTTTCATCCCACTCCCTGTGCATTTTCCACCTTTCTTCAGTGTTCTCCATGACGAGTAGGATGGTTTCTGTTAATTGCCTCACTGACTTTTTTGCAATTGAGTGATGACAAAGGGAAGTACCAGCCAGAGACTGAAGAGCTAACTGATAATTTACCAGATAATTTCCTTTCAACCCTCTCCATTCTTCAGGGCTGTGTCCACCTCTCTAGCACTAACTGACAACCCTACAAGACACATCATGACTATTGCAGCTTTTACTGAGCTGGAATAGCACTATTTCTTTCTCCGTCACTTCAGTTCCAGGGACAGTAACTTTTCATTTTCTCTCGACTTTGAGCTTCTCATCCTCTCTTATTTATTCCCTTAACTTTTTTTTCTTTTTTTGAGACAGAGTTTTGCTCTTGTTGCCCAGGCTGGAGTTCAATGGTGTGATCTAGGTTCATTGCAACCTCCACCTCCTGGGTCCAAGCAATTCTGCTTTAGCCTCCTGAGTAGCTGGGATTACAGGCAGGGAATTTTGCTCACCCCTTCATAAATAACTGTGCTATTAAAAATATATATATATATATATATACACATATATATATAGGTATAAACTGGAGTAAATTCTGCTTCCTGCAGGCCTTGGCTGACTGTCTGGAGTAAATTCTGCTTCCTCTAGGCCTTGACTTATATAAGCTAAGGTCTAGAGTTCAAACTATGTTGCAAAGACCTATTTTCTATTGCTCAGGTTTATGCTCCTTCATCCTGGTTCAGGTGGAGGCAAGATGGTTACTAGTAATTCAAGACATACACCTTTCCATGTTGGCATCTAGAAGAACACTTTTTTCCAGAAATTTGAACAGGAATATTGAAGAAGTAATCATTAGGCCAAGTTGGGGCATATGGCCATGTCTCAACCAAACATTGTAGCCAGGGCAATGAGATGCAACTAGTCAAACAAAAGGCCTTTCCATATCTCCAGAAACATGGGGTGGAGCCAACGGCAGTAGAAGTCCTTTGACTGACAGCAGGAGAGGAGAGTTGGATCCCAAGAGTACTCTCTGTGTGCCTTTCGCCAAAAAAAAAAAAAAAAAAAGGGATACTGGGTGGTCAAAAATTATTAATTCATTTAGTTGGTACTACAAAGACTGAGCCTGGAAAAAAAAGTGTGTTGTGCTTTATTTGAGCTCACACTACTTCTTCTTCCTTAGGTCCCAGACCTACCTTTGGTTTATTTTCTGTCTCTAGGATCCTTATATAATTAGGATGCCATAATTGGGTCACTGCTTCCATTGATGATTTTCATAATTCTTTTTCATATGATGTTAGGAAAACTCTTAATTTTCACTTAAAATTTTTCTAAATTTAATGTTTATTAAAATTAACATACTGTCAGAATAAAGTCCAAGGATCTTGCCATGATGCAGAAGACTACACTGAATCCAATTCTCTTCCTACTCTGTGATCTTATTTTGCACCAAGATGTCCTCATCATTTCTCTGTTAAAACTTCATTGACATACTTTAATTTCTGTAACTCACTAAGCTTGCTTCTTGCTCAGGGATTATGCATTTGCTGCCACCTCCACTTGGAAGACTCCTTCCCACATGTCCACAGACTGATTCCTTCTGATCATTTGGGTCCCAGCTCAAATGTTACCTTTTAGTTGAGACTGTCTTATGCCCTCTCAATTTTTCTTAATCCATTTCTCTATTTTATGGCAGTGTCATAAAATTTATCTTTGTTGAAAATTATCTTATTAATTTTTTTACTTTTCTCTCTTCTTGCCAGATTGCCTATTCCTCCTGTCTGGCACATGGGAAGCATTTAGTAAATATTAAGTGAATGAAAAACCGTGGTAATAAAGCAATCCAAAGAAATAGTCCATTTTTATTTGGAAGGAATGGCATAATTTCAGATACTAGGGGAAAGGAGGTTGGGGGAAGGTCCCTTGATGCCCCCCAAAATCTACTTTTTAATAGTTATATTTTTGAAATATATAAGAAAATTAAATTTTAGAAATATAATTGATAAAATATATTTAATGGTGCATAAAATAGGTTTGGCAAGTATTTTTATTTCTTTCCCAATTTGTAAAGGAATTGGATAGTGGGAGTAGAGACCATATTGATAGGGTAGAAACATAATTGTCAGCTGCCAACATTGGCAACTTCTGTTGTTCTTAATAGACATACACTGTCTAGTGAATTGGAAATTGATTCAGAAATGGGCTGCAAGATGTCTGTTGCAGACCACCTGTCTTCAGAGTTTCATATTTTTAGTGCCAACCACTCCTTTCCCACATGCAACACTGAGAAATAGTGAAATCTAACAGAGATTGATAATTATTACAAAATGGAGGTATACATGAGAACAGAGGGCTGAAATAAATATGATGTTTTTGTAAATGCTGTGATTCTACATAAATAATATGTAGTAATGCACAATTGAAAGTCTTGGATAAGTATAGCAGCACTTGCTTGATTAGGTTAAGATTAGCCTGGATGAAATTCTGTCTCCTCCACTTTCAGCTTCACATTGAAAAAAATCTCTTTGCTCTACTGAGCCTCACTTTCCTCATCATAAAAATAGTAGTAAAAATGCCTAAAATATTATATATGTATTATTGTAAGGGACCAATGTTATAGCCCATGTAAAAAATTTAGCACACTGTGTCATACAGGCAGTAAGCTCTAATAAATGTTGGCTGTTTTAACACAACAATCACTACTGAACATATTAATTACTCTGGGAATGCAAGGGAGTTATCAGTATTTTCAAAGCCAAAATTTCTCTCACTTTAGGATTTATTCCTAAATATATTGTTATCTACCTAAAAGAAATATAAAAAAATGAAGATTTTGTAATAAGTACAAATATTACCACTATTTGTATTTGTATATCTTATTAAGAGTTTATCTTTTTGAAATTCAGTTTCATTATTTGCAAATTAGAAAAGTAAAAAAATATAAATCTCTTAGGGTAATTAAGATGATTAAGTGAAATGATAACTACAAAAGAAACTTAGCAGGGTGGATATGTAGCAAACACTCAGCAAATGGCCATTAATATTACTATTATTACACATTAAGATTAATTTTTATGTGGGGCTTTTTATTTGTGACAAATATTGTAACTCCTTTTATCATTAGGAGGAATCTGAGATTCAGAAGCTAAAGACTCACTTAGGTAGAAGCTAGAAAAATAGGATCTTAACCTCAGGTCTTTTTGAGTCAATAGTTTTCTTCTTTCTTCCATACCATGTCACTTCTGATTTTTGGTTTTTATTTAGTCTCTAGCATAACAAAGAAAAATGGATCTATTATCTTTCTATGGCTTCATTAGAAAATAAAATCAAAGGACTATACTTACAAGTAGTGCTAATATAACTCAGATACATTTTTTGGGGTTCAAAACTTGATAAGTCTAAATTTATTCAGCAGAGAAAGAAATTCTGCAAAATCCAACAGCAAAACAATTTCTAAGTAGTAGACTTTGGTCCATTTCCCATCTCTGAATACAAATGCTCCAGGACTCAAGAGTGGCAAAATACATCCCCTGCTGTTGTGTGGCTATGCCAGATCTCTGAATTCCTAATTCGAACAGTGGTAGCATATATTTTACGGAAGCACTTGCCATAATGTCATATTTTATATGAGCCAGAACTAGTATTTTTAAGCTGAAAGAATTTCCATTCTTACTAGTTCTTTGCAATACAAGTAATTCTCCTTTGCCCCCTGTATTTTTAATGTAAGTTGTTCCTTTTCAGTACCTATCATTCTGTTTCAAAGTTACATGTATTTGCATACACTGTTCCCAGTGCTGGGAAAGTTCCATTCACCCAATCTCAGTTCTCATTTTCCATTCCACACCCTCCCATGTTGCATCGCACCACCCTTTAGTATACTGGCTCTTCTTGCCTCTGTGAGGTCTTCCCCCAGGCTTGTTGCCTCTTCCACCACAGAGTTCACCAGAGTAGAGCCCCTTGAATATCATCCTATTTTTTATTTATACCATCCAATATTGTTTTTAATCTACCCATGAAATATTTGCAGAAGCTTACTGTCCCAGGAACTCTCCCAAAGACTCATATGATGAACATATCAAATACAGTCCCTGCCCTCATGGTTCTGCCAAAATAGTGATTATTTTTAACGACTGATCGCTCCTGGATGTATCATGGGTAACACGAAAGCAGAGTGTATCGCATTCATCATCAAACCCATAGTGCCTAGCACAAGGTCTGGCACATATCAGTTGCTGGTTAAATACTTGCTGAATCATAGTGGTGAACAAGCTGAATTCTGTATTACCATAAATATTTGTGCTTCAGAGTCACACAATCAGTCTAAGATTTGACTTCAGCTTCTTCTCTGCAGATTCTCAAAGGACTGGTTTCTTACATTAGAGGCAACTGAATCTGCCCTTCAGCACAATTTGTTGACTTTGAGAAGTTATTCCCCCAAGTGTTGCATCAAGTTTTGCTTAACAAGGTGCCAGAAGTGCTGGGATCATTGCAGACCAATATTTAGTGGCATGCTCATGGCCCTTGCAGCTATGAAAGGCTGGAAGGACATACAGGGAACATTACAGATAAGGACAGCCTAGTTAATATTATAAAAGAAGCAGGGATAAAGTTCCTGTTTCAGAAAGTATCTTGGCACAAGCTTTCCCTTTGCAAAAGGCAATTGAAAATGGGCAAAGAAACCTTTTAATTTTCTGTCTTCATAATTTCACTAGAGTATCTTCACTTGTGGTGAAGTCTGAATCTGTTCTGATTTTGTCCCCTCTGCCTCTTACTGTGAAAGTATCTTCGAATACACATATAACTTATACAAGAACCAATAGTACAACTATTTTTTCAGTCAGCTGAATAAATAGGTTTACTGAGAACCTAACACATGCCAAAGCCTATGATAGACACAGAGATACAAAGAAACATAAGGCATAGTTACAGATTCACTAATATTTGCTGTTCTTTGGAGGAGGCAGAACCCAGAGCAGAAAAATACAATTTTAATATAATAGATGCCATCTTAAAGGTTTAAACACATGCTGAAAAATCCAGGAGAAGTCAGCAATTGAGTATTGTTCATGAATACCGGGAAACATCCAGAGGAGGTGACATTGAGCTGAGATTTGAAAGATGAGGGAAGAGTAATGGGAAACATCTCCACAATAATATCTTCATTTTTCTCCTGCCTCCATTTCTACACACTTCCATCAATTACCCACACAGCTGCCGAAATGATTTTCATAATGGAAAGTGGATCATCTCACCCACCTGCTTTTCAACCCACTTAGAATAAAATCCAGTCTCCTCACCATGGCCCACACTCCCTTGACACTTGCCTGCTTCTGATATCACGTCACATAAAATTCACTCCTCTCTAAAGACACTCCAGAAATAATATGTTCTGTCTGTCCCTTGGACAAGCCAAGCTCAATTTTATTTCTGTACCTTTACACAGGCTGTCTCTTCTGTCTGAAACTTTTAGCCCACTCCACCCCCGATTTGCATAGTTGATATATTTTTGTCATTAAATTCTCAGCACAAAAAATTGCTGCTCAGAGAGGCTTTCTTTAAATGCCCGATATGAATGAAGCAGACTATTCACTTCCAACATATCACTTTTTATCCTTTTTTTTTTTAAAGTGAGAATTCAAGCAGCAGGAAATAAGATTCATGCATTCAATTGTCTTGGACATTGCTTTTATTCCCAATTCACAAAATATGTCCTGATACATAGTAAGCACTTTTAACATTCTTACATAATTGATTTCTCATCTCTCATGTATTTTAGGATGATTTATCTATTATAACTCTTATGGGTATACTTTACTGAACATATATGGGAGTCTTTAGGAAACTCCAAACTTCTTTTCCTATATATTTGCTTAAGCTACCCTAATAAGGTACCACAGACAGGGTGCCTTAAAGAAGTAAACTTTATTTTCTCATAATTCTTGAGGCTAAAGATGCAAGATCAAGGTTTCACCAGGATTTGTTTATCTCAAGGCCTCTCTCTTTGGCTTGTAGATGGCTACCTTCCACATCTGTGAGATTTATATCCACACATTCAATCAATTGTAGATAAAAATGCTCAAAGATAACAAATAACAATAGAATAGTACAACAATAAATTTTACAAACAAATAGCAATACAACAACAAAACTATACAACAATATAATACAAATAAAAAGCTACAGTATAACAGCTACAACATTTCCATTGTATTAGGTATTCTACATAATCTAGAAATGTACAGGAAGCTGTGGATAGGTTATATGCAAATACTATGCCATTTTCTAAAAGGGACTTGATCATCTGTGGATTTCTCAGAGTGTCCTGAAACCACAGCCCCATGGATACCAAGAAATGACTGTATTTGTTCCCTAATCTCATCTTTCTAAAAGGATACAGGTCATATAGGATTAGGGCTCACTCTAATGCTTCCATCAATCTTAATTACCTCTTTAAAGATCTTATCTCCAAATACAGTTATATACTGAGAAGAAGACATCAACATATGAATTTTGAGAGTACACAAGCCCACAAGGCCATATAATATGTCACCATGAATCTACTGGAAAATATAGAGTTTATTATAGAAAATAATTTATAATCCATAAAACTTTCCTGATTTAGACCACGGATCTTGACTTTTTTTGTTTCAGCACATGTTGGTATAATATAATACGGATATGCTATGCTCATGTAATGGAGACACAAAATACAGTAACTCAAGGAAGATACATGTTTATTTTTCTCTCAGTTCAGAAGTAAGTGGCTATTCTATGGCAAGTGGGCAGTTTTGCTCCAGGAAGTTGTCCAGGAATACAGTTCCTTTCTAACTTGTTATCCACTATTCACTAAGGTGATTTTCTCATATCTGCATGGTTAAATCTACCCTTCCAGTACAACTTTCTCCTTCAGACCCATAGAAAGGGCTAGAGAAAAAATGGTGAACAACTCAATAAACCCAAATACAATTTGGTAGTTTACTTAAGAACATGGTTTCCAGATAAGATTATCAAATTATATTTGACAATCATTTGTAACATCAGGCAATATTCTTAAGCTCCCTAAGTCTCAGTTTGCTCAACTTTAGAACAAAAATAACAATAGCACCAGATTGGCAGTAGCGTTGCTGTCAGATTTGAGTAAAACAATGCATGTAAACTGCCTATCAAGGAGCTTGGTGCATCCTAAGTGTTTAGTCAATATCATTGCCATGGTTTCTTCCCTGGCGAATATTGTGGCTTAGGTCATTAGATAAGAGTCTTCCTCCAGCCCCATCTAAGGCCCTGGCTATTTATAAATTGTCTGTGCTGCTGTTGAATAGAAAATGAAGATACATAGCACATCTGTTTCCCAGTTAAGAGGCCTTCAGGCTGGGTGCTTTAAAGATTAAACTGCATTATTGTCATTATCCATGTGAAGACTTCTTTTCATGGTGAAGCTGTTCATACTTAGAGTGGAAAATTACAACTTCCAAAATTGTCTCCCCAGGGGAAATCTAATGAGCATTTTTTTTTGATGTCTCTTGTAAATGATTGCTATCAAACGAAGAATTCTGATTAAGGCCACTGAAACTTTTCAACAGATAGTGACAGGAAAATCACAGGCCATATCCCTAGTCACATTAATTGCCCCATTACCCTTTGACCCATTAATTCAACAGGACTATTTAGCTGCCCTTTCTAATGTAATAGGAACACAAAAAAGTTGGAAAATTTTTGACTAAAATTTTAATTGCCCGTTTGAAGCAATTAAAATTTTACCATCCAGTAATTGCCCATTTGAGGACAATAAGGTCAGGTCATAAGAATAAACACCAGAGGACACTATTTAGATCTAGAAATATTCAGAATTGACATCACAAGACTTATTATTTTCTAGTATAGAGGACTTATTTGGGTGTATCGCACGAACACACTTCTTCAAGTACTAGAAGATAAAAACCGTTCTTGAGTAACACTACCTATATGCTAGTGGTTACCATGTCAGTTCTAAAAGTCTTGTTGAAACCAATTTAAATAATTACTTAAGGAAAAACTAAATCAACTTAAGTTGCCACCTGTATGGAAGCCTGTGTGTTTCATCAACTGACTAGACAAACAGATAGGTAGCCTGCATAGCCTAAGAAAGGGAAAAATAAATCTTCTAAGAATAAAGCTAGTGTCAAAGTAATAGGTACTCTTGAGGCTTAATTTAAGATCAGTGAATGATAAACATTTATTGTGGTGGGATAAAAACATAATAGAAAAAGTTCTCCTTGAAACAGAGATACTTACCACTAGAAAATCAGATCTTGTCACATTCTGAATTTGTTGGTTTCCTCATCATTAGATTCAAGTTAGACAACTGTGTTAGTAATACTATATGAAGATGTTTACTTCTTTCTGCATCCCACCAGGAAGCATATATGGTAGGGTTTTCCCACTGTTAATGATGCGTAGACTAAGAACTTGGTAAATACTCCTAGTGAATCATTTCATATGAAGGTAAATTCTTATTTAGAATTATTAGGTAAACTGTGGAGAGATACTTTGAGACCATGTGAATATCCTGTGCTCTAAAAGCATTTCAGAGACAGGGGAGATACTTTTTAGTATCCTTTGATAATGCTTGTCTAAATCAGTTATTATGTTAACTGTCAGGAAATGGTAAGTTGGTAATTTTATAATTCCTTGCTTCGGCTGAACTTGTTGATTTTGTCTTACACATATTGAGGATCTTCTAAATTTGCTTTGTGGTAGGCAGCTAACAGAAAAAAATTCAGCAAAATTAGAACTGAAAGTTCTAATCATCTTTCAAAAGCTTACCCTTTTTGCATTTGTCTTTACTAGTTCTGCTCTTCTTATTTTGTTCTTATTTATTCCATACCTTCCTAGTCTGCCTCAAAACCTTTTTGAAAGAAAATTTATATAAGAAAATACATGTTTCCAGAGTCTGAATAATGTCTTTCTGTTCTCGAATGGCAGAAAGGAAGAGAATAAGGGCCTTTTATGACTGTGTCAGAGATATTCTTAAACTACATTAAAAAACTAGTAACATGTTTTCAGAACTGGTTTTCTGCTTATACACAAACAAAAAGGAGGGTAAGATTAAAGAAACTAAATATTCCTGAAGAAACATACATTACACTGATTTCTAGTCAATGGGACCTGGCTCTGGCATTTGTCAATTTTATACAGACACCAAGTACTACTCACTTCGTGATTTGTTTAGATACATATCATCTTTAGAGTAAACATGTCATTTCCTTTCAATAGGTTGTAAGAAAGGGAGCAGTACAGAGAATCTACTTGAAAATGCAATTCAAAATTTATATTCTCTTTTAGTTACTCAGTGTATTATTTAAAAAAAAAAAAAAGGAGGATGACCACTCTCATCATTCATCCTTAGGTCTGTGAATCTTTTCTCAAAATATGTTTGCCATTTTTTGCCAACAAAATGCATTCAGTTCCAGGCAAGTGGTTCTACATTAATGTGCCAATTCTGTTAGATGTTAAGCCCGATTGTTAGACACTCCAAGAATGTTTTTGTGAAGCTCTGGTGTGAAGCTTTCCAGTTGTGCTTCTTTGAAATAGTTCTTCGAGCTCCCTGGGAGATAGATGGTTGAGAAAGTCCTTTACCAATTGGCCAACCATAATTATTCTGTAATCCAGAAGTCTTGTCTGTTTACCAAATGGTTGAGTGGTTTACAGAAGAATGTCGATAAAACCAAACATTTTGACCACCCTGAATGGCTTGCATCTTAAGCCTTTAATCAAAGCATCTATTCCTTCATTTTAGAAAAGCATGTCGATAAGACCAGCACTGAGATATTGAACTCCTACCAGCTGTCCCCATACTGAGCTGAAATGCTGAGGCATAGATGTGAAAGGCACCACAGATATTAGGCACATAAATGCCATTTCACCTGCCAAAAGGATAACCCTGTATGTCTTTTGAAAGACACTTAGCACATAAGCTTTACACAGTTACACAGGATAGCACCACAGATATTCAGAGCCAACAACTCCATGAAAGGCATGAAAACACTTTGCCTCTCAGAAGATGTTAAGGCTCCAAGAGGCTGGTAAGTTGAGACTGAACTGAATGTCCATTTCAAATCAGAGAGGAATAATTTTTTTCTCAAAAATAGGTGATCTGAAACTTGCACAATAAAAATAACATAAAGCTTATATGTTGGTCATTGTCACTGTATTGCAACTCCCTACAGTGCTTCACCTCTCTGAGAGATGTACAACATCCTAGAGAGCGGTAATAATGCGGAAACCCACAACTACACTGTATCTTCTCTCACTTTCTCTTCTGTCTGTCTCACTTTCACTCATTTAACTCTGCAAGCAAATTTGATACGGTAAAAATAATAGTGGGGGGTTAGAATTTGAATAATTTACCATTATTACTCAAATCTTGGATAAGTTATTTTCTCAATATACTTTCACTGGTACAATTAAGTCAATTGTTTCCACATTACATATTTTTTGATGATTTAGGATAAAAACATGAAAGACACCAGATATAGACTCAAAGCCAATTATAATATTGGTAATTTGATAGAAAACAATCTCTGAAACATAACCCATTGAAGCCTCCCTCATCAGCCACCAGATTTCTAATTACTACTCATTTACTCATCCATCAACATATACTGAGCACTTGTTATGTGACTGGCATTGTGTTAAGACAAGATAAACATAGTCCTAATTCTGAAAAAAAGAAAGGCATTCCTTAATGACTGGCATGAACAAGTACAAAGATAACTGCCATTTTGTGGAGCTATCGATAATGAAAGCAGTATTTTAAGAGTTGATTTCAGCTTTCTATATCAAGTTCACAGTTATATCATAAATTGTCTTCACACAAATACTTTAAAAATGATTTAAATGCTTAGAAGTCAAACATCTAAATCCAAGTCTTTTTCTTTCCCTGCTCTCCATTCATTAAATGGCACGAACTTGAAATAGTTATCTAACATTTTTTACATCATTTCTTCATGGGTGATATGAGGTAATAATTGCATTTATTGGTTCATTAAGAGAATTTAAGATAATAGCACTTGAACAGTTTGTGGCATGCTTAACTTCTTGATATGTGGTAGCGATTATGATAGAGTCACTGATATATGTATTCAAAAAATATTTATTTAATGTCTTTTGTCTTGGAATTCATTAGGTTATAGTAATCTAATAGGACAAATAATATAGTTATGAATCCCAAACTTATAGAAATTTTATTCTTAGAATAAGAGAAAAGAAGATAACAGGACTTTAAGAGATCATCTAGTCCAACCATTTTATTTTGTAGATAGTAAAACAAAAGCCATGAGAGACATAGTTAATAGTTTTGAAAGTTACTGTGCACATGTCTCAGACTTTTTGAAGTACTTTAAATATTTTAACCCACAATAAGTCTACAGCATATTTACTGTTGGCATTTTCATTGTACTCGTAAATAAATTGAGTAACAGAGTTTTCAAGTCAATTGCTCCAGGTCACATGGATAATAAGCCGCAGAGATGGAAATCTGATTTGGGCAGTTTGGCTTTAAGAGCCAAGTATTTAGCCGGTAGGCCATACTGCCTTTTAATATAGAGGATTTGTCTAAGGGCATTCATTAAGAGTAGTGGCAAATGAAGAGCTAGATGAAAGTATATCAGATGCAGAGCAATAGGGCATCACCATAACACACACCCCATAATTTGTATTTAAGTACCTCTTACAGAGAAAGCAATTTCAATTTCAACCTTCTTTTAGAGTTATTAGGTTTTGTGTTTTTCCTTTGTTTGTTTGTTTGTTTGTTTTTGATATTAGATCACCATTCAGAAAGTCCAATTAAGTATCTGCATTAATAATCAAGCATCAAATAAAAAATAATTACTTTAAATTCAAAATGCCTAGTCTTTTTAAACAAGATCAGAAATTATCTGAACTCAATTTACTCCATAATAATCTTTTCAAAATACCTAAATTCTTTATCAGTTCTTAAAACTGCATTCTCACTCATGCTTCTCAGGTTCACAGAGCAAGAAATATTTTATTTTGATTGCTATTAAAGTAAGTAGCATACTTTTCTATTAGTCATTAGGAAATTATTGTCCATAAAGGTCTCCCAGGAGAAGAAATAATTAAAATTGTTCTTCTTATGAGAATCCATGTTTACTATTACTTAGGTGTATTAGTCAGCATATAATAGATTAAGCGGAAAAGCTGCAGTGACAAATACTCCTAAATTTCACACATTGAAAATATGTTTCTTTCTCAAATGAACCTCACAGATTGGCTAGAGTTCTGTTCACTCAGGATCTAAGTTGATAATGCTTCCATATTATTGCAGTTACTACATCTGCAAAAAGACTACAGCAGGGGAAGAGAGAATTGGAGGGCCACCTACTGGCTCTTTTGTCCTCTTGCCTATACATGAAACACATAGATTCTGTGCACAGTTTACTCATAAACACGAGTACTTTTCCCTGACTAATTGCAAGAGTGTGAGAAAGTATAATACTACTTCAGGAGTGCAGGCTGAAAAGGCGTAAGAGTTGGGTAAGCACTGTAAGTCTATACCACAATGAATCTGTACATACTTCTTGCTGGATAAATAAGGATATAGGATGACTAACTGATGTTAAATGTTCCAGTGAAATGCAACTACTATTACTAGTATTACTAAGGCTGCTATACTACTCGTATACCATATAGGAAGCAAGTATTGCTATTACTAAGGCTGCTATAGTACTCATATACCATATAGAAAGCATGTATTACGTGCTAAGCAGTATGTTAGCAAATTTTAAGGAATATCTAATTTAACAAAAGAAGGCCATGAATATTATCATTTCCAGTTCACAAATAAGAAATCTGAAGTTTAGAAGGGTTAGTGTCTTGTTCAAAATCCCCCGGATAAGAAGTGATGGATATATTTTGTTCACATATAGTTTATTATGACTTCAAAATATTTGCTATTCTCACTGTCAAATAAATTTAAGAGAGCAGGCTGGGAATACAAAGCAAAGTATATTAGATAAATCTTCCACATGCTAATCAGAAGAAGGAAGCATCACTCTGCCTTGAAGAATGTACTATTGTATTAGACAATTAAGGCTTATCCAGAAGTAACTTAAATATATTTTCTTGGCATTTTTTCCTTGATGACAACCACATTGCTACTATATTTAGAGTTTATTCACCAGCCAAAATGTCAGACCCTATATGTCTAACATCTCAAATATTTACTCAAACATTAAAAGTAATTTTAATGGATCAGAAAAGATACCCAAAGAATTCAAGTGACTTGAACTAGACTACACATTATACATAAAAGATCTGAGATTTGAATTTATATATTTTTGGCACAAAATTCATGTTTTGAACTACATTAGATCAATTTCAGCTGCTAAACTTCTCAATATCCTAGGCTTAGCTAAAGCATTATGTGTCCTGTGAGTCATGGCAGAAACCCCCAGTTAGTGGTAGGAATGTTCTTTTCTTCACCTTCCAAGAATACTGAGTGAAAGTGTTAGCCATTATCACATTCTATTGTTACTGTCTGTTTATATCACTATCTTACAGACAGAGGGCAGATACTGTAAAGTAAGCTTAGGCAAATGAGGTGGTTGTTTTTAGCCTTAAAGAGAGGTGGGAGGATTTTCACAGAAGTCCCCTTGACTTTGGAAATCCTCAAAAGATACCAGCCTCAAAGTAAATGGACCATTCCATACTTTAGTAGCAGGTAAACTTCAAGCCACTTATGCAGTACTCACCTTTCTGAATTGGCACAGCAAGTGTCTGGAGTCAAGGACTTGAAGCGAAAACCATCAACAGAGCACAACAATGATTATTTAGTAAACGACAATTAGTGTGCATTTACTATTTTAGGACCTGTGCTAGGCACTGAGAATGCAACACTAAATAAGATAGCCATGGTCTATGGTTTCATGAAACTCATATTTTTGTGGGAGTTTAGATAATCAAACAGAAAGCAAATAATCAAAACAAAATTTGTGGTAAATTTGAAGTAGTCCTTTGAAGAGAAATTCACAATTTAAAAAAGTAACAATGATAAACATAAAATGATAGATAATAGATAGCAGGGAGATAGCTAGCTAGATAAACTCAAGCAGGGATATATGACAAAGTGGGTAAAGAAGGCCACCTTTCATAGTGCAGCCAAGGAAGGCCTTTCTAAAAAGGTGGCACTTAAGCAAATACCTGAATAATAAGAAAGAGGCAAGTAGATAAGAAACAGAGTAAGAACACACAAGGAAGTGCAAAAGTCGTCAAGGTGGAAGATCAGATAGATCCCGACAACTCCCATGTATAACTGCAACTCTTAATTCCCCCCTCAATTCCAGAAGGCACACTGACATTACTGCCTGGATATCTAATATAAATTTCAACTTAAATAAATGTTTTTCCTGAAATTATTATCCGCCTGCATTGGCAAATAAGACTACCATTAACCTGCTTGTTATTGCCAAAAAGTTTAATCATTATTTTTGAGGTAGAATCAAAAATTCTATGGGTTCTAACTTCAAAAGGTTTCCCTGATTCAACTACTTTTCAACACCTTCATCTCTACCCAATTACGCTACTATTATTTTCCACCTGGACATAGCAAATTCCACATATTGTATTTCTGATTTGACTCTGTTATTCTGACATTTTGTTTTCTATACAGCAGCCAGAGACTTTCCATCCATTTTTGGTGTACAACATCGATTGCTTCCCTCCATCACTTAGAATTAAATTCAGAATTTTTACCAGAGACTTGGGGTTGGAGGGAATGGGAGGATATTGGTCAAGGGTATGAAGTTGCTGCTAAACAGAAAGAATGAATGGTAAGTAGTGAAAGTGAAAAAAAAAATCCTTTCTATGGGCTGGTCTCTCACTCCCTTTATATCTGTTTTCTTACCTCTCCCTTTATCTTTCACTCCGCTCCAGTAACTGCGGCTTCTCTTGCTGTTCCCTGAACACAGCACAAATATTATTGTCCCAAGACCTTCATCTAGATCTCAAAACATAGGAAGGGAGAGCAAATGTTATCCATTCTTCCATCTTTAGCATCTCTGTCTGGAATGTAAAAGTTCTCAATAAAAATGTGTTGAAAAAATATGAATAAGGGAAGTGGAGGAAAGGAAGGAGGAGAAGAAAAGAAGGAAAAGGAATAAAAAAGGAAGGATGTTGAAAAGACTCCTGTTATGGTCTAGAAACCCTCAAAAGACAACAAAGCCTGACGTTTTGAGAAAAAAACATAGTATCAGGGGATGACAATAGAATTGAATAAAGAAGAGAGGCCTCAGGGGGCCCTAAGGGCATAAGTAGGAAGTTCAGATTTTATTTTCTAAGTATAATGGGAAGTCCAGAAAAACTTTTCAAAATAAACACAAATGATGCACGCTGAAGCTCTATCTACACATATACAAATGATTACCTTCTCCCTCTTTCTTTCTTTCTTTTTTCTTTTTCTTTGTTTTCTTTCTTTTCTTCTTTCTCTTTCTCTTTCTTTTCTTTCTTTCTTTCTTCTTTCTTTCTTCTTTCTCTCTCTCTCTATTTTTTTTTTTTTTTCTGAGGTTTTTGCTCTGTCGCCCAGGCTGGAGAGCAGTGGCACAATCTTGGCTCACTACAACCTCTGCCTCCTGGGTTCAAGCGATTCTCCTGCCTCAGCCTCCTGAGTAGCTGGGATTACAGATGTGTGCTACCATGCCTGGCTAATTTTTGTATTTTTAGTAGAGACGGGGTTTCACCATGTTGGTCAGTCTGAAAGTATTGAAAGTGAAAAAAAAAATCCTTACCATGCGCTGGTCTCTCACTCCCTTTATACGTGTTTTCTTACCTCTCCCTTTATCTTTCACTCTGCTCCAGTAACTCAGTGTGACCAACATGGTGAAACCCTGATCTCAGGTGATCCACCCACCGGCCTTGGTCTCCCGAAGTACAGGCAGGGATTACAGGCGTGAGCCACTGCGCCTGGCAACCTCTTTCTTTTCATTGCTGAAAAAGTCTTAATTGCCTGGCTACTTGAGTGAACTAATCAATTCCATTTAATTCAAACAGTTGAACATTATATTTAACATCCTCCTACACACAAATAACTGATACAAGGACACATATGTCAGCTATCTTAACTGCAATAAAGTATATAAGAGCCAGAATGAGTTACTGAACAGGGCCTGATGTAAGAATTAGGTTTATTACAGTTATTTTCTGCACTAGGAAGAGACACAGACCTGAGAATGACAAAGACTAGAGTTCAACGTCCAGCCTTGTTTTTGGTTGGGTGACATTAGTCATATAACCTAAACCTCAGTGACACTCTCTGAACCTCAGTGTCTTCATCTCTAAAAAAAAGAATACTAAAAACCACTATTAAACTTTGCTATGACTAGTAAAATAAAATAGCATACGGAAAGACCATGCAACACAGTACTTCTTTTTCTGCTGCCAGTGAAGAGCCAAAGGGATCAGCCCTAACCATTGAGCGCCTGCTTAAAGGACAGACACCACCTGCTTCATGTTTCCGCTTCATGAACTTCTATCTCCTGCTGACAAACCATAGAAAGAGTGAGATACTAATTCATTACAACCATTGGAGAGTTATGATATAAGAAGGCAAACAGTAAACTGCAAATGTTATGCCAACATTTGGTGCTGAGACTAGACTCCCTGCCAGTGCAGAGAGGCTGCTTAATAGGAGCATGCTTCATAAGGAACCTGAATGTTTGTTTGCTTTTGAGAACTAGAGAGCCTAGGTACTACTTACTGTTAGCTTTCCATAGTAATGATTTTTCCTGTTTTCAAATAAACTTGGCAAGCAGAGTGGCTGGTGTTTCTTTTGGGCTACCATGAAGCAGCTTTTGAGTGTTCCAGAAGCCACATTTTTCAGAAGGAAGCTGCAAAAGACTGTCCTACGACAAAAGCCAATCAGAATAGCTTTCTATAAACTTTCCAGAGCTTTCTGATTCATTTTCCTAACAAGCATTACATTTACTTACAAGTAAAATCTGGTCACGTCTACTTCAGCAATAATGAAAAATGGTTCGATTAGACAGATTCAAATATTTATTGGACAGAACTAAATGTCTTTCAAGATTATCAGGTGTTGCTAGTGTTTATGCTCAGAGAAGATGGAATCATTCTGTTTTCATCACCTGTTGCTTTTTAATTTCCTCTCTCATTGAGAATCCTGTTGCCACACAGACAATAACATCACTGTCTATATGTATATATACAAACTGCACAGGAGCTTTGGTGTTGGGACAAGATATGCTAAAATAATAAAGAAAAGCACATTATGCCTTCCACAGAGCTTTGAAAATATTGAAAAAGATATGCTATCAGTGGCCACATTTACACAATGAAGATCATGAGAAGAAAAGAATTATAAATTTTCTGAAATTTATTTGAATATCTTTCCAGGATAAATTAAAATAATCTCATAAAATTATCATTATTAGTTAGCTTATTGTGGATTATTCCAAAGAAATACCTGACTAAAGAGGGATGCAGACTCAAAGGAATCTGGGTTCAAGATTCAAAATGTTAACCACAAAATTGCTATAGGAATTGAGCTGGTTGGTTGTTTTCTACGAGATCCAGTCTCCTCAGTTGGAAAATGGGGTAGGAAATATTTATTACCAGGTTGCTGTGAAATGTCGAGTAAAATCACTGAGATGGAAGCTCTGTGAATATTACACATTAGAGTGCAAAATATTGGTTATTATTGTATATTATACAGTAATATATTTAATAAAAAACAAATACATCTGTGCAGATGACCAATGGGGATTTTGAGCCCCTCCGCTGCTTGAAAAAATAATTTTCCTATTGTGTTTGTTATCTAGAGCTCATACTAGTAAGGTGGGAGTTGTGTGTGTGTGTGTGTGTGTGTGTGTGTGTGTGTGTGTCTTTTGTTTTTCAGATGGAGGCTCACTCTGTCGCCCAGACTGGATTGCAATGGTGCGAACTCGCTCACTGCAACCTCCATCTCCCGAGTTCAAGCGATTCTCCTGCCTCAGCCTCCTGAGTACCTGGGATTACAAACGCCCACCACCACCCCTGGCTATTTTTTGTATTTTTAACAGGGATGGAGTTTCACCATGTTGACCAGGCTGGTCTCAAACTCCTCACCTCAGGTGATCCGCCTGCCTCGACTACCCAAAGTGCTGAGATTACAGGTGTCAGCCACTGCACCAGGTCCATACTAATAAGTTTTAATCCTGTCAGGAACATGTGGCTCTCTACATAAGTAGGAGACCTTATTCTACAATAGCCTTGGATGAGGCCAAGCTCCAGGCCAAACCTGAGTAGGAAAATTCAATTGCATATTGTCCCTTCGAGTTTACAGATCTGAATACATCTGAAAGTAGAAATGAAAGACCCCCCACCTGCCCTAAGGAAAACTGACTAATTACCCTAGAATAATGTAACATTTCATCCCTTCTAGAGTGTGCTGGTGCTGAAAGGGAAATCTATGGACTAGGGAGATCTGCAGAGCTCACCTGTGTCTCTAGAGTGTCTCTGGGGTGTCTTTTGGTGAAGAGCTTGATGCAGGGACCTATAATACAACTCCAAATTTAAAAGATTAATTTGAATCTAAGACACAAAGTATTTAGTGAAAGGAAACATGTGCTATCTGAGCTGATTTTCTCACCCTTTGTGAGTACAGACTATCACATACTATGACCATGGAATGTTGGTTTGTTTGCTTGCTAGTTTCCTGTCCACCAAGACTGACACCTTTCCTTCAAAACCAAAGGCAGCAAATTCTCGAGAAATCTTTCTCAGACCTCTGCATTCCCCAGTGCATTTTTGGTTAGATATTTCTTCTCTAGCCCACATCTAAGTTACTATTTTCCATTGATTTTCCTCTCATCTCCACTGAACTCCTGGCTCCTTGAGGGCATAGGTGGAATGTATTCAGTTCCTATTGTTACTATAGTGCTGAAGAACCTGCTGGTCTATATAAAGCATTAAGTGTTCTGAAAGAATTAAAAACTGATAAGAATTTGCTGGAAAAAAGTATTTGCTTTTTGAAATATATACTTTTTGAAAAAAGTATACAAACTTTGAAATTTTCAGAAATGTGATTTTATTATGTTATTGATAAGAACAGGATGATGTTAGATACTCTTTCCCTTTCAAAAATAGACAACCAAAAACAAGAAAATAACAAAATTCTTCTTACTATCTTAGGAAGGGAATCAGACACCGTGAACCAGATGCTAGTACTCCAAGAACTCAGTCACATATCTTAAGCAGTAACTGTCTCAGATTTTGTTGTTTCTGTCACACTATCTTCCTAATGTAATCATTAGCAATAGCTTCATAAATGAAAATGTCTATAGAGAGGTAGAAATGATGTTAAAAATATCATCTTTGCCAGAGTGAAAGAAAAGAAGATAAAATTTGTTCATACCATAAATGGATGGATGGGTAGATAGATGGATAAATGAACCATTGAGAATAATTCTATCAGGAAAAACACCAAAAAATATTACAATAAACAGGAAGATGATCTATACCCACACATACATACATGCACATGCAAATTATATGTAAGTATTTACAAATATAATTCTATGTATAGTAAACACACATAAAGGAGAGACATGGAGCAATATTTAGATTTACATTAGATGTTCTAATATTTAGTGGGAAACCTTTGTGCTTATTCTGATAAATAGAAATGAGTGGTTTCCATGGTATTCAGATGACATTTGTGGTTAGAGGAGCAAGAGATATTTGCATTTATTCTATGCAGTATAGAATAAATTATCTATGTCCCTTTGGTGTTCTCAAAATAGGAATACATAGGGTCGAAGGCAATAGAAGCAGTCTATCATTAGCTAGGTTGTCTGACGAAGAAGATTTTGCTAAGCTTGGATAGAGTCCAGGTCTAGGGTTCTATCCTTTCTTCTGGGTATATACACCAATATCAATATATTACAAAAATCTAGGGGAATAAATAGACATCAGAACAAAACAAGAAAGCCGGCATAATTTGGGCACATGTAAAAAAATACAAATGTGTTCACATATATAAGGTGGCTACATATTCTGGTATGCCTGAGATAATCCCAGTTTTAATTGTTGCTCACTATAATTTTTAATAGTACTTCTTTTACTTTTAAAGGTGTCTTGGTTTAGATGATAAACTATATAAAGACCAAATTTATAGATCATCTTATTACCCAGGACATATGCATGGAAGAGGAAAAAAGACCCAGAAGATTTTAATTTTAACATAGGCAATCACCCTTCTGGCCAATAAATGTGTCCAGGATTTGCCTAGATTATATTTTCTTTTTATTAGGAACAGCTGCAAAGAAGATAGAAGAATGTTCAAAAATCCCTATCCCTTTGGTCTATTCTAATGTACACCTAAAATTTTAAATTTCTTTACAAGTTTGCCTAGTCCATATGTACAACTGTCTGTATAGAGAGAGATAGTATGTTGTATACATGTATACTAGCTTTATATATATATATATATATATATATATATATATATACACACACACACACACACACACACATATATACACACAGACACACACATATATATACCATTCCACTATATGTATAGTTTACTCACTCTAGCTATAGTACTTTTCTGCTCCATACCCTTCATTTCTATCGTTTTTTATTGTATGAATGAAGTATTTTTCTTCCCTCCTTGGTCATAATGGAAATGTAGAGATAATACAGCAACAGTAATGGCAACATTCATTAATATTCTACTATGAGCCAGTCATGGATAATTACATGTGCCTGCATCATCCCTGCTATGGTCTGAATGTTGTATCCTTCCAAAATTCATGTGTTATAATCTAATTCCCAGTGTGTTGATATTCAGAGGTGGCACTTTCAAAAGGTAACTAGATCATGAGGGTGAAGCCCTGGCAAGTGGGATTAATGCCCTTATAAAAGAGGCCTGAGGGAGCTTGGCCACCACCCCCAACCATGTGAAGACACAAGAAGGCACCATCTATCTACAAAGAATGGGCCCTCACTAGACCCCCAATCTCTGGATCCTTGATTTGGGAGTTCTCCGCCTTTAGAACTGCTATTAGTTGAACATTCAATTGCTATTGTTTATAAATTGCCTAATCTAAGGTATTTTGTTGTAGCAGGGTGAACACACTGTGATAATCTCTTTGATCTGCTTAGAAAAAGAAGGAGGCAAGAAGTCAAAGAAGAAAGTAGGAGACGTAACAATGGAGGAAGGAGGTTGGAATGGTGTGAAGCAGGGGTCGTGAGCCAAGCAAGGCAGGCGGCCTGGAGAGGCTGAAAGAGACAAGGAAAGAGATTTTCCCCCAGAGCCTCCACACGGAACCAGCCCTACTGACACGTTGTCTTTAGTTCAGAGAAACTGATTTTGAACTTCTGGGCTCTAGAACTTTAAGAAAATTAATTTGGTAAAATAAACAATTTTATAGGATTTTCTATATAATTCCTATAGATAGCTAGGGAAATGTATATGATTAAAAGATTCCTGTGATTACATCAGGCTTACTTACATGATCCAGAAGAATGTTTCCACATTAAAATCCTTAAATTAATCACATCTACAAGTCCCTTATGCCACGTAAGAAAAGTTTCCTAGATTCTTGAGAATAGAATGTGGATATTGGTTGGCAGACAGTTCTTCTGCCTATTACACCACATATACTGTATGACATTTGATGTCTCCCTGGTTTGCACTTTTACCTATACTGTGAGCTGCTGTTTCTCAACATCCTCCTCAATACTCAAATAATCAGAAATTTATATTTTTAATAAACTCATAGATGAAAATAGGCTCTCATATTTTTAATCTTATTTCTAGTAAGTTTGAACATTTTTTGTAATTTATTGAACTATTTTTTAGGCCTTCTGTGCATTTCTTGTTTAAATAACTTGCAGTTTTCTGTTGAGCTGTTGGTTATTATTTATTTGCACTGCATATTCTAAATACTAATGTTTTGCCTGTTAGAGGTTTGCAAATCCAAAATTGAGTAATCGAATTTGTAAATCCTTTCCTTCATGCTTCATGCTTTCTGCCCGTTATTCAATAAATGCTTTTATATCTGAAGTCAAACATAAGTTCTGTTCCAAAGCTTTCCAAAAGTTTTTAAGGTTGTGGCTTTTTTGTTTGTTTCATTTTCCATGTTCTGATTTCTAATCCACCTAAAATATCCATATTTTTCTCATATGTAAAGTAAGTACCAATTTAATTATTTTTCCAAAATAGCCAAATTTTCTAGCACCAATATTTAAAGGTACCCATTCCCCTTTAATCTCTGGGATTGCTGCTATTATATAGCATCAAGTTTTCATATATGCATGGGCTCTCTATTTTGCTCCAAATGGACTCTATTTTTGTATCAGCACTACACTGATTTAATTCACATATGTCAGCATTTGGGGGTGGAGGGTGTTAGGGAGTAGTTTCCACATGTTTTATATCAAACTACTAATTATGAAATTGAAATTATGTATATGTTTAGTGATATTGTTTTCTGCTTGATCAGGTTCCCAGGGAGTGTGTGTTCAATCCCTCACTGTGTCTGCTAATTTATCCTCACATGTCAGGTATTTGTTTCTTTATATTTATTTGATCTTATATTAAGTTTCAGATCATTTCGATGATGAACTAAGCATTCCTTTTAACAGTATAAAATATTGTTACCTGTGCAAATATATTTCCCTTTAGTTTTATTGTATCTATTATTAATATTGCTATAGCATATTTGTTTGGGTTATAATTTTGTTGGCATATTTCTCTCTACCGTTTATTTCCAACACATTTGGGTTATATTGTTTTCAGTGTGTTTACTTCCTTAGTCTTTCTCTGAACTTCTTCTACATAACTTCTGTTATTTCACATTGGCTGACACATATTGGGCATTGCAGCCATGCATAATGAGAGAGAAAATAGATGATCATTATGTAAGTATCTATTAATACACAGAAATGAACCTAGTTTTGTTTGGAGACAGATCAGGATGTGAGAATAAAACCTTTCACAATGTTTTTTCATTAGTTAATTTCAGCTAATATGATATGTTAGGCTGATATCTTCCCCTTGCTCTTCCTCTCTGTGGGCTTCCCTCCCAACTCCTAGTTCTCACAAGAGGTAGATGTAAGCCTTCCCAGGCTTGGTAGCAGATACATGCATGTCAGTGTAATCATTTCCCAGTTTTGTAATCCTGCATAAGGTATCTAAACACACTGAGTCTTAGTTCCATCATTGCTCAAATTGAATTGTTCACCCCTATTCCATGATATTGCTCTCCAGATTAAATGAAATGCCTCATAAGACTCATGAGCCGCAAGGCATGAAGGTGATGCTCTCTGTAGCACCTTCCACATAGTGGATACTAATTAATGCATGTGAAATGATGTGAAATTATGTTGGGGTACTTGGAAAGAAAAGTTATTTCCATATTTCTAAAGGAACATAACACTTATCTAATACTAATTACATAAACATCTTAGACTTCTTTTGTAGTCTAACCTTCATCTGCAGGAAATAAGTTTTATAAACATAAATCTCTGCAGTCAGATCAAATGTCCAATAAAATAAATCACAAAGATCTGTTTTTGTCAAGTAACAGAGCTAATAACATAAAGGCATCATTTCTCAAAAAAAAAAAAAAAAGAGAGAGAGAGAGATTGAATTGATTTAGGATCTCTCTGTCAGTGTTACCCAGTCCATCATCTACAAATCTCTCTTAGGGAACACTAACTTGTTTTCCATGTCATTCACAGAAATACCTCATAGAGGAAAACAGTAAGAGCAATAGACATACAATATTATTAGGGGAGTCAGACCATAGGCCTTCCTTTCTCTTTCTTTTCCTCCCTCTCTTCTCTTACATTCCAGTTTAGCACTCATACACGCCAAGATTCCTTGTTAGAATGAGTATAAAAAAATTGGTAAGTTTCAGCACCAAGGTAGTGGCTGAAGACTAAAAATTTACAGACAATGGAGAGAAAGTAACTCTGAGATATTTCTTAGGATATTCATCAGGATCAATGACTGGCAAAACCACACACTCAGCAACATGTATTTTTCAACTCTCATACCTTTCTTCTGAGAACTTCCTTCTCACCATTTGACACATTCCCAGGCATAGCTAAGAGTCTCTTGTTCACAGCACAAGTTCTGAAGTCAAGAAACTTGGACTTAAAACTGGCCATCACCACAGAGTAGTAAGGACTAGTACTGGGTAAGTCAATTCCTTATATATATATATGTATAATTGTACTTTTGATTATGGGGTACATGCGCAGATCATGCAGAATTGTTACATAGGTACATACACGGCAATGTGGTTTGTTGCCTCCAACCCCCTGTCACCTATATCTGGCATTTCTCCCATGTTATCCCTCCCCAAATTCCCTACCCCCACTGTCTCTCCCTTAGTCCCCCCCAACAGACCCCAGTTTGTGATGCTCTCCTCCCAGTGTCCATGTGTTCTCATTGTTCAACACCCGCCTATGCGGTGTTTGATTTTCTGTTCTTGTGTCAATTTGCTGAGAATTATGGTTTCCAGAGTCATCCATGTCCCTACAAAGGACACAAAATCATCATTTTTCATGGTTGCGTAGTATTTCATGGTGTATACGTGCCACATTTTCCTCATCCAGTCTATCATCGATGGGCATTTGGGTTGATTCCAGGTCTTTGCTATTGTAAACAGTGCCACGATGAACATACATATGCATGTGTCTTTATAATATGATTTATAATCCTTTGGGTATATACCCAGTAATGGGATTGCTGAGTCAAATGGAATTTCTACTTCTAGGTCCTTGAGAAATTGTCACACTGTCTTCCACATTGGTTGAACTTATTTACACTCCCACCAACAGTGTAAAAGTGTTCCTATTTCTACACATCCTCTCCAGCATCCGTTGTCTCCAGATTTTTTAATAATCACCCTTCTAACTGGCATGAGATGGTATCTCAATGTGGTTTTGATTTGCATTTCTCTAATGACCAGTGATGATGAGCATTTTTTCATATGT
>CAUYQU010054090.1:0-24247 GCA_963574635.1 Cheracebus regulus
GTGAGTTCTTCCAGAGAATTACTGAACCTATAAATTTGGGAATCTCCAGTTTTATAGTCAGTTGTCAGAAATAGGAATGTTCTGCGTTTGTGGCTAGCATTTGAATTAAGAAATCAAAACTACATTGAGATACCATCTCACACCAGTTAGAATGGCGATCATTAAAAAGCGGGAGACAACAAATGCTGGAGAGGATGTGGAGTAATAGGAACACTCTTACACTGTTGGTGAGAGTGTAAATTAGTTCAACCATTGTGGAAGACAGTGTGGCGATTCCTCAAGGACCTAGAAATACAAATTCCATTTGACCCAGCAATCCCATTACTGGGTATATATCCAAAGAATTAGAAATCGTTCTACTATAAGGACACATGCACACGAATGTTCATTGCAGCACAGTTTACAATAGCAAAGACCTGGAACCAACCCAAATGCCCATCGATGACAGACTGGACAGGGAAAATGTGGCACATATACACCATGGAATACTATGCAGCCATCAAAAACGATGAGTTTGTGTCCTTTGTAGGGACATGGATCAACCTGAAAACCATAATTCTCAGCAAACTGACACAAGAATGGAAAATCAAACACCGCATGTTCTCACTCAGGTGAGTGTTGAACAGTGAGAACACGTGGACACAGGGAGGGGAGCATCACACACTGGGGTGTATGGGGGGAAATACGGGAGGGACAGCAGTGGGTGGGGAGTTGCAGAGAGATAGCATGGGGACAAATGCCAGATATAGGTGATGGGGAGGAAGGCAGCAAATCACACTGCCATGTGTGTACCTATGCAACAATCTTGCATGTTCTTCACATGGACCCCAAAAACTAAAATGCAATAAAAAAATAATAATAAATAAATAAATAAATAATAGTCTTCTGGAGGGCTAAACTCTTCAACCTGTGGAGTCAGATGCTAATTGATGGGCAGTTGGTGTCAAAACTGTATTATAATATACCCACAGGGGGCAGAAATGGAAAAAGAGATAAAAAGATTTATGGTTACCTGGGGCTGAGAGTAGCAATGGGAAGTGATAGCAACAAGTATTTTGTAGAGTGATAGAAATATTCAAAATCTAGATTTGATGATGGCTGTACCACTTCATAAACTTACTTAAAAATCATTGAATTGTACACTTTCAATGAGTATAACTTATGGATATTATACTGAATAAACCTGGCTTATAAAATCTAATCAGTAAGTTTCCAAAATTATAGAAGGTTTTCAAGGTTATAATAATCATATGTTTCTTCATTCTGTATTCTCATAATGAACACCAAATACTTACCAAATGCAACAGTCAGCAAAAAAATAACAAGAAATGAAGGGTTTCAACTGTCATAAAAGCATTCCACTAGATACACAGAACTCTATCAAAATTTGCACTGTTAAATGAGGTTAAAAATCTCACACATGTAGGATGGATTAGGTCCACATTTTATGGAAAAGATCTTAAAATGAAGAGGTGAGGCAATGGTAAAGTGCTTTGAATTGCAGCAATCTGGGGTTAGCCAGTGCCCTATGTGCTCTCATTAGCCCCAGAGATTTTAAAGTCAATTGTGATTCTGCCTATTAAATTGTTCTTTCACTTGATGATTTTATAATCCATTACTGTAAATTATATCAAAAGGACTGTTATCATGTATATTATATTAATATTAAAGCCAGATTTGCATTCAGCGCTGGCTAATGGGACAGCTTAAACAATAAGAAAAGAGAGAAAGGAAGTTGTTATATGCATGAGATGCACTGTTTTTTTAACCCCTGAGCTTTTCCTCTTGATACTGTCCTTCAATTCCCTTCTTGAATCCACCTCCCTGAAAAAGAGGTATACATGTGTTAAATCTATTCATCCTCCCCTCTCATTCACTCTCTCCCTACCCCACTATAATCTGACTTCAGTCCCAACCATTAGGCTAAAACCACTACAGTAAAAGTCACTAAAACAGACTTTTATCAAATTCCTTCAATTCTTCAACCTATCTTAACAATCTTTCCCATGGACATCAGTCCTCTAAAATTCAAAGGTATATGAAAATTTGTACAATCTCCTATTTGAAGTTAATGACATATCTTTATCATTAAATACAAATCTTCTCTTCCAACCTGCCACATCCCTACTGAACCATCTCAAACAATACTTGCCATTATATAGCAAACTCACTATCTTAGTCCACTTGTGTTACTAAAAAGGAATACCTGAGATTGGGTAATTCATGTTCTTAAAAAGAGATTCATTTGGCTCATCGTTTTGCAGCCTGTACAAGAAGCATGGGGCTAACATATGCATATGGTGAAGGCCTCAAGCTGCTTCTCTTCATGTCAGAAGGCAAAGGGGAGGCGGCATGTGCAGACATCAAATGGGGCGAAAGAAAAGGGCAGGGAGGTGCCAGCCTCTTTCTAACAACCAGCTCTCATGGGAACTAACAGAATTGAAACTCACTCATTACCACAAGGAAGGCACCAAGTCACTGATGAGGAATCTGCCCCCATGACCCAAACACCTCCCATAAGGCCCCACCTCCATCACTGGGGATCAAATTTCAATATGAGGTTTGGAGGATCAACTATCCAAACTATAGCACTTACCTAAGGAGAACACAAGAGTCAATTAAAAAGAAAAATGATGTACAAACAAAACGTTAAAAATGACATTTGGCCATACACATATATATAAAGTTAAATTTATTTGCTAATTCAAAAAGTTTAAGTTACTTGCTGCTGAACTTACCCAATATTATATGCAACATTCTTTTGGTATGTTTGTACAAAGAAACATTTTCTATATATCTAAGATCTTTATTTTTTAAATAAATCCTTTGTCTTTTAATGCATTCAACCACATCTAGCTATACAACCAGAGTAGACAAATTTAAGTTTAGTGGGTGGTTGGTATAGGGGAGGTAGTTAGGCTTAGCCTTACCCATGTGGAAATAATTGCTTTCTTGACCTAAAGCTCTTCTCATTAGAATCAAAACAAACTGATGCTATCTTAACAACTCTTCTAATATTTGAAAAATAAAACCTAAATGTTCCATACTTAAACAGACATTGTTTGTTTTAAGGCAAAATTATGACACATTTATTTTTGTATTTAAATCAAAAGCAGAGTTACTATTACGAAGAAAATAAGGGAATTTCAAAAGATAATCATCTCCGCATAGAAAAGCACACACAGAGTTGGTATAGACAAAGCCAGCAGACTTAAACATTGAGATCTAATATTTTTAAAATCTTGGTTTGACCCTTGGCCTTCTTGGCCTATACCAAAATTTTCCAAATAAACTATTTGTTCATCAAGAGTATGCAATAATGCACATAACACGGTGAACTATTTAAAGTAGATTTAGTGACAAAGATAAAATAATCCAGCAAGTTCTGAAGCTTAATGTTTTATGATGTGATTCTGGCATGAACTATAAATTTTCTAAGAACCTGCCAAAATATGATATGTTGTTTTGATTCTCAAAATTGAACTGAAATAAATACCAAGATGTTATTATACTTAGTCCAGTCTTTTGACTCTGGCAGTTCAATATCTATACCAACCAGACTAATGGCTATTAAAAGATACATCTTTTCTACATGAACAAGATATTAATAGTAACTCCACAATCTCCTTGAAGCCTCTTCTAATGCTTTATCACCCTGAGAGTGATGACCAGTGGCTTGGGTTATCTCAAACTTTCTGTTCTGTGTTCAAAACTCATTTCTTCCCACCACATTAGAGATAGGACTGGGATGTCTCTGTATATACAGTAAATCTGCATATAAAGCCCTTGATAGATTCTTGGCAACTGCTATTTTAAGTGAAACAATATATGACAAAACTATTTTTTCACTCATTAATGTTATAAGAAAAGGGCACTGAACAAAAGGATGCGATTAGATGACCTGCTGTAAGGTATTTCACTTGAAGTCACAGTTTCCAAGGAGCTATCCACAACATGATGTGAGGACTTACTGTACCTTGCTTGAAATAAATACTCCCTAGGCCATATCATATATCTTTCCTTTTTCTCAAGATTCTTTTCCATACTTATTTCCTCTCTCCTTCTCTAGATGCTATCCATTCTCCCCACATGCTTTTTTAAACTGCTGTATTTGAGCTGCTGCTTAAAAAGGAACAACAACAAAAAAACCATTCTAACTTTTCTAAGCTATATTCTAATAGATTATGTACAGCTTATTAAGTATCCACTTTGAAAACCAACAACAGGAGAATAAAAGAATAGACTTGAAAAAGTTATTCAGGAATATTCTAGAGTGGTCAGAATTCTTTTCTTTCCTACATGATATGGGGCAGAAGAAAATCATGTTAATAAAATGTATATTACAATGGCAATAAACATGTGTAAGGTATTTTAATATTTTCTTCCCATTAAAATATGCTACATAAATCAGAGGTCTCATTGCACAAGTGATAGTCCAATTTTCTTTGACAGAATCAACTAAGCCTTAGTCTGCATTTCTGGAAGGCCAGTGTCTCATCAATCTCAGTGGGACTTCTGTCCAACTAAGACTTGCAATTGTTAGAACTAAGTTTCTACCATGTAACAACTTTACCCTATTTGGCTAATAGGATTCTTGTGTTTGTTTGTACAAGTCGTTTTTTTCTATTTTTGCACTTCCCTTGTTACATTTACTCTATGCATAGAAACAAAAACATCATCAGCAGAATTTGGTTGAGTAGTACACAGCAAGTTTGTGACTACTCGTTTTGTATTACTGAGATACTGGCACTCGACAGCAGAGGGCACTGGCAACATATGCCAACCCAAATACCACGACTCACACAGGAAGGAAATAATCACTCAAAAGTGCCAATAACACTGCTATTAGTTTAGTTGTGGATCAAAATATCTAAACTCTGTCTTTTACTATCAGCTACCAGTTCACACACTGTTATAAATAAACATAAGATTTCCATTTACTCATCCCAACATAGAAAATAAAACAACTTATGTATAAAAATAAGATTTAGAACAAGTCAATTCTAATAGGCTTATTTTGTGTCAGATATTGTACTAACTGCCTTATACACATTATCTAATTTATTTCTCACAAAGCAATGCATGAGCCTGCTGCTGTTCTCTCTATTTACAGAAGACAACACTGGCAAATTCCTAAGTAGCAGGTTATAACTCAGCCACTAGACTATAAAACTTTTTAAAAGCAGAAACCATTTTGGTTTAGTTTACAATTAAAACCCAGTACCTAGTAATCTACTTCACAGTAATTGTTCAGGGGAAAAAAGAAAAAAGAAGGAACACTAGATCTGATTTTAGTGCTTCACGTCACATTTGCCTTTAGGACACTATCAATGAATATTTGTTTATTTGATTAGATTTTACAAGCCAGTAGTTCCTGGCATTCTACTAGGAAGCAGGTCTCAGAGATTTCACTACTTGAATGAATATGTTGCTTATTAAAGACTTACATTTTTTCCTGAGGTAGTGCTAGGAGAGAAGCAGTAAAGAAAAAAATAATAACAAAAATATTTAAGAAAAAATAGATGTAACATTAAAAATATAAATTTGAGAGTTTACTTCTAGGTTGCCTTATATAAAGAATTCACATTCAAAATTAAGAAAATGCTTGGTTTCCTTAAATATAATATTAAAATTAAGTATAATAATTTCAGTAATGTTGGAAATATATCTTAATATCTGAATAATCAAGTATCTTTTTGTATAAGAAATATCAAACATATAAATTATATTCTTTAAATAGTCTTTAATTAAGTCATGAATGTTCTTTAATTCATGAAAAATTAATGTCAAAAATAATTACTGTATTATGATTTTAAAATAACACCAATATTTGTATTTATCCACAAAAACCTATAAAGATATACTTATCTTAAACTGAAAGCTGATTAAATTAAAGTAGTATTTACCACTTGAGTTCCGTCTAAATAAATCTTTTACTTATTCATCAGACATATACTGAGATCTTTATTACGCCAGCCAGGTGTTATACTTTAAGAAACAAAAATCCCTAACAAAGAGTTCATGCCCTCATTGCAGCAATCACTCTAAAATTAAATATTCTATATTACTTATGTATAGCATGCTCCGGGAAGGTTAAAAAAAATCCATTCTAATAAATCATTCAGAATATCTAATACCGTGCCACAATATAAAACAAAAGCAGGTTAAAAAAAAAAAAAAACACGTATTTTTCCTTCTTACCAAAACAGCAACAAACCTTAATACATAAATCTATTTTACATATAAAAATCTCTAAATATACTTTAAATTTCTTTGCTATTTCTTAACTTGTTTTGTCTCATACAGACTGTACCTTTCTTGGGTTCGAAGAAGAAAGAAGAATTTTAAAAATGCTTCTAAAACAGTGGTTTACAACCGTAGCTGAGTATTAAAATCAGCGGACCTTTAAAAAAATATAGATACTGGAGCCCCAAACCAGACCTCATAGACAAAGTGTTTGGTGATGGAGCCCAGGTACCTATAGTTTTGCAGAGCTCCATGGGCAATTCTCAAGCTCAGTCAAGGTTGATAAGCACAACTTTAAAGGCTTAAGCACAGAGGTCCCTAACCCCTGTGCCATGGACAGGTACTGGTCCCTGACCTGTTAGGAACCAGGCCGCACAGCAGGAGGTGAGCAGCAGGTGAGGGAGCATTGGCACCTGAGCTTGGCCTCCTATCAGATTAGCCATGGCAGGAGATTCTCATAGGAGCATGAACCCTATTGTGAACTGCTCATGGGAGGGATCTAGGCTCCATGCTCCTTGTGATAATCTAATGCCTGATGATCCGAGGTAGAACAGTTTCATCCCAAAACCAAGCCCCCGGTGGAAAAACTGTCTTCCATGAAGTCAGTCCCTCATGCCAAAAATGTTGAAAACTGCTGCCTAGGCAGAAAGGGTATACAAAGCTACCTGTAAGTAGGAAACGTTAAAGCCATATAGGATGTTAAACAACATCTATGCAGCTCATTTTCTGAAGTATAAAGCTGAAGTTGTGAGGAGTTCAGTAAACTGACCAAGGTTTCAGATAGGAAAGTCTACTGACATGCAAACCAGTATTTTTTCATTATTTCTCTTACCTGATATTTTTACCATGAGGTTACCTATGAATCCCCATTTAACAAATATTTTTACAGTACTGGCTTAGCACATGATGCTGGCTACTCTGCTTGGGAGACAGCATACTAATTCTTGATTCCACCACAAGCTTAATCAATACTCTAAGCATTCATATCACAAATTCTCAGGGAAATGTGATTAAAAAAAGAAACCACTGTCCTTTCTTGAACCTCAAATACTTCCTTTGGAAAAACACTGATAAGAGTAGCAAAAATGGAAAGTTGTTCTGATGTATGAATGAAGCTGGGTAATTATAACGCACCTAGAGTATGTATAGGCACTCAACAAATGTTACTTCCCTTCAACATGACACTGCTCGCCCTACTGTCCTTTTTGATTCTGCAATTAAAGTTAGCTGCCCCTAGTACCTCACTTTAATCCTCAACTATGCCCCTTTTCTTATTGTTTCTCCTAATTGGAAAAGCCTTTTGGCCTCTTCTCCTTTAATAATACTCATCAATTTCTTCAAAGCTCCATTTAAAGATGTACCACCTTTGTTCTCTGGGCAGGACATCTCTGAAAGAAAGGCAGCAGCTCCAGTCAGGGGCTTATCAATAAAACTCCCATCTCCCTAGGACAAAGAACCTGGAGGAAGGGGCAGCTGTGGGTGCCCCTTCAGCAGGCTTAAACACTCCTGCCTGCTGGCTCTGAAGAAAACAGTGAATCTCCCAGCACAGCACAGGAGCTCTGCCAAGGGACAGACTGCCTCTTCAAGCATGCCCTTGACCCCCATGCCACCTGACTGGGAGACACCTTCCAACAGGGTTCACCAGACACCTCACATAGGAAAGTTCTGGCTGCCATCTGGCAGGTACCCCTCAGGGAATAAGCTTCCAGAGGAAAGAGCAGGCAGTAATTTTTGCTGTTCTGCAGCCTTCGCTGGTGATATCCAGGCAAACAAGGTCTAAAGTGGACCTCCAGGAAACTCCAGAAGACCTGCAGCAGAAGAGCCTGATTGTTAGAAAGAAAACTAACAAACAGAAAGTAATAGCAACAACATCAACGAAAAGGACATCTACACAGAAACCCCATTCAAAGGTCACCAACATCAAAGACCAAAGGTACATAAATACATGAAGATAAGGAAAAACCAGTGCAAAAAGGCTGAAAATTCCAAAAACCAGAATGCGTTTTCTCCTCCAAAAGATCACAAATCCTTGCCAAAAAGGGAACAAAACTGGACAGAGAATAAGTTTGACAAATTGACAGAAGTAGTCTTCAGAAGTGGGTAATAACAAACTTCTCTGAGATAAAGGAGCATATGCTAACCCGATGCAAGTAAGCTAAGAACCTTGAAAAAAGGTTAGAGGAATTGCTTACTAGAATAACCAGTTTAGAGAAGAACATAAATGACCTGATGGAGCTGAAAAACATAGCATGAGAACTTCATGAAGCATACAAAGTATCAATACTGAATTGATCAGGTGGAAGAAAAGATATCAGAGATTGAAGATCAACTCAATTAAATAAAGCGAGAAGACAAGATTAGAGGAAAAAAAGAATGCAAAGGAACAAAAAAAGCCTCCAAGAAATATGGGACTATGTGAAAATATTAAATCTTTCAGGTGTACCTGAAAGTGATGGGGAGAATAGAACCAAGTTGGAAAACACTCTTCAGGATATTATCCAGGAGAACTTCCCCACCCTAACAAGATAGGCCAACATTCAAATTCAGGAAATACAGAGAACAACACAAAGATACTCCTTAAGAAGAGCAACCCCAAGACACATAATTGTCAGATTCACCAAGGTTGAAATGAAGGAAAGAATGTTAAGGGCAGGCAGATAGAAAGGTCAGGTTACCCACAAATGGAGCCCATCACATTAACAGTGTATCTCTTGGCAGAAAGCCTACAAGGAAGAAGAGAGTGGGAGCCAATTTCAATATTCTTAAAGAAAAGAATGTTCAACCCAGAATTTCATATCCAGACAGACTAAGCTTCATAAGCAAAGGAGAAAGAAGATCCTTTACGGACAAGCAAATGCTGAGAGATTTTATCACTACCAGGCCTTTCTTACAAGAGCTCCTGAAGGAAGCACTAAATATGAAAAGGAACAATTGGTACCAGCCACTGCAAAAACATACCAAATTGTAAAGACCATCGACACTATGAAGAAACTGCATCAACAAAATTTATCAGCTAGCATCATAATGACAGGATAAAATTCACACATAACAATATTAATCTTAAATGTAAATGGGCTAAATGCCCCAATTAAAAGACACAGACTGGCAAATTGGATAGAGTCAAGACCCATCTGTGTGCTGTACTCAGGAGATCCACCTCCCATGCAAAGATACACATAGGCTCAAAATAAAGGGATGGAGGAAGATTACCAAGCAAATGGAAAGCAAAAAAAGCAGGGGTTGCAATCCTAGTCTCTGATAAAATAGACTTTAAAACAACAAACATCGAGACAAGGGCATTACATAATGTTAAAGGGATCAATGCAACAAGAACTAAATATCCTAAATATATATGTACCAATTACAGGAGCATCCAGATTCATAAAGCAAGTTCTTAGAGACCTACAAAGAGACTTAGACTCCCATACAATAATAGTGGAAGACTTTAATACTCCACTGTCAATATTAGACAGATCAACAAGACAGAAAATTAACAAGGATATTCAGGATTTGAACTCAGCTCTGGACCTAGTGGACCTAATAGACAGCTACAGAATTCTCCACCCCAAATCAACAGAATATACATACTTCTCAGCACCACATCGCACTTATTCTAAAACTGACTATATAATTGGAAGTAAAACATTCCTCAGCAAATGCAAAAGAACAGAAATCATAACAGTCTCTCAGACTACAGTGCAATGAAATTAAAACTCAGAATTAAGCAACTCCCTCAAAACCACACAACTACAAGGAAACTGAACAACCTGCTCCTGAATGACTACTGGGTAAATAACAAAATTAAGGCAGAAAAAATAAGTTCTTTGAAACCAATGAGAACAATGACACAACATACCAGAATCTCAGGGACACAGCTAAAGTAATGTTTAGACGAAAATTTCTAGCACTAAATGTCCACAAAAGAAAGTGGGAAAGATCTAAAATCGACACCCTAACATCATAATTAAAAGAACTCAAGAAGCAAAAGCAAACAAATTCAAAAGCTAACAGAAGACAAGAAATAAAGATCAGAGAAGAAATGAAGGACATAGAGACACAAAAACCCCTACAAAAAAATCAATGATTCCAGGAGCTGGTTTTTTTGAAATGATTAACAAAATAGATAGACTTCCAGTCAGACTAATAAAGAAGAAAACACAGTAGAATCAAATAGACACAATACAAAATGATAAAGGGGATATCACCTCTTATCCCTCAGAAATACAAACCACCATCAGAGAATACTAGAAACATCTCTATGCAAATAAACTCGAAAATCTAGAAAAAAACTGATAAATTGCTGGACAGATATAATCTCCCAAGACTAAACCAGGAAGAAGCCAAATCCGTAAACAGACCAATAACAAGTTCTGAAATTGAGGCAGTAATTAATAGCCACCAACCAAAAAACAGCCCTGGACCAGACAGATTCACAGCTGAATTCTACCAGAGGTACAAAGAGGAGCTGGTACCATTCCTTCTAAAACTACTCTAGATAGAAAAAGACAGATTCCTTCCTAATTCATTTTATGAGGCCAGCATCATCCTGATACCAAAACCTGACACAGACACACACACACACAAAATGTTCAGGCCAATATCCCTGATGAACATTGATATAAAAATCCTCAATAAAATACTGGCAAACTGAATCCAACAGCACACTAAAAAGCTTATCCACCATGATCAAGTCAGCTTCACCCCTGGGATGCAAGGCTGGTTCATCATATGCAAAGCAATAAACGTAATCCATTACATAAACAGAACCAATGACAAAGACCACATGATTATATCAATAGATGCAGAAAAGGCCTTTGATAAAATTCAACACCCTTGATTCTAAAAACTCTCAATAAACTAGGTATTGATGGAATGTATCTCAAAATAATAAGAGCTATTTATGACAAATCCTCAGCCAATATCACATTGAATGGGAAAAAGCTGGGAGCATTCGCTTTGAAAACCAGCACAAGACAAGGATTACCTCTCTCACCACTCCTATTTAACGTAATATTGAAAGTTCTGGCCAGGGCAATCAGGCAAGAGAAAGAAATAAGGGGTATTCAAATAGGAAGACAGGAAGTCAAATTGTCTCTGCAGATGACATGACTGTATATTTAGAAAACCACATCATCTCAGCCCAAAATCTCAAGCTGACAAGCAACTACAGCAGTCTCAGGATACAAAATCAATGTACAAAAATCACAAGCATTCCTAAACACCAATAAAAAACAAACAGAGCCAAATCATGAGTGAACTCCCATTTACAACTGCTACAAAGAGAATAAAATACCTAGGAATACAACTTACAAGAGATGTGAAAGACCTCTTCGAGGAAAACTTCAAGCCACCGCTCAAGGAAATAAGAGAGGACACAAACAAATGGAAAAACATTCCATGCTCATGGATAAAAAGAATCAATATTGTGAAAATCGCCATGCTGCACACAATAATTTATAGATTCAATGCTATCTCCATCAAGCTACCATTGACTTTCTTCACAGAATTTTTTAAAACTACCTTAAATTTCATATGGAACCAAAAAAGAGCCCATATAGCCAACACAATATTAACCATAAAGAACAATGCCAGGGCATAACACTACCTGACTTCAAACTTTACTACAAGGCTACAGTAACCAAAACAACTTAGTATCGATTGGTACCAAAGCAGATATATAGACCAATGGAACAGAACAGAAAGTAACGCCACACATCTACAACCATCTGATCTTTGACGAACCTGACAAAAACAAGCAATGGGGCAAGGATTCCCTAGTTAATAAGTGGTGTTGGGAACACTGGCTGGCCATATGCAGAAAACTGAAACTGGACATCTTCCTTATGTCTTATACAAACATTAACTAAAGATGGATTAAAGACTTAAATGTAAGACCTAAAACCATAAAAACTATAGAAAAAAACTAGACAATATCATTCAGGACATAGGTATGGGCAAAGACTTTATGACTAAAATACCAAAAGCAATGGCAACAGAAGACAAAATTGATAAATAGGATCTGATTAAACTAAAGAGTTTCTGCATAGCAAAAGAAACTATCATCAGAGTGAACAGGCAACCTACAGAATAGGAGAAAATATTTCCAATCTATCCATCTGACAAAGGGTTAATATCTAGAATCTACAAGGAACTTAAACAAATTTACAAGAAAAAAACAACCCCATCAAAAAGTGGGCAAAGGATATGAACAGACACTTCTCAAAAGAAGACATTTATGCAGCCAACAAACATATGAAAAAAAGCTCATCATCACTGGTCATTAGAGGAATGCAAATCAAAACCACAATGAGATACTATCTCACACCAGTTAGAATGGAGATCATTAAAAAGTCAGGAAACAACAGATGCTAGACAGGATGTGGAGAAATAGGAACTTTTTAAACTGTTGCTGGGAGTGTAAATTAGTTCGACCATTGTGGAAGACAGTGTGGCAATTCCTCAAGGATCTAGAACCAGAAATACCATTTGACCCAGCAATCCCATTACTTTATATATACACAAAGGATTACAAATCATTCTACTATAAAGACATATGCACATATATGTTTATTGAAGCACTGTTCACAATAGCAAAGACTTGGAACTAACCCAAATGCTGATCAATGATAGACTGGATAAAGACAATGTGGCACATACACACCATGGAATACTATGCAGTCATAAAAAAGATGAGTTCATATCCTTTGCAGGGAAATGAATGAAGCTAGAAACTATCATTCTCAGCAAACTAACAGAGGAACAGAAAACCAAACACCATATGTTCTCACTCATAAGTGGGAGTTGAACAATAAGAACACACGGACACAGGGAGGGAACATCAAACACCAGGGCCTGTTGGAGGTTGGGGGATGAGGGAAGAGATATCAGTTGATGGGTGCAGTAAACCACCATGGCATGTGCATGTATATACTTATGTAACAAACCTGCACATTCTGCACATGTATCCCAGAACTTAAAGTATAATTAGAAAAATAAATAGTAACTCTCCAAAAAAATAAATAAAAGATGTACCTCCTTTAAGAAATCTTCTGAATTAACTGAACCCCATTTTAATTACTTATTTATTCCTTTATCATTTAAATTATCTGTACTTTTAACCCATATACTTGCTTAGATATTCTTTTGAAGCTTAAAAACTGCAATTACTTCCTAATTGTTGTGCATGTTTTCTATTTTCTTTCATAATTAGAACATAAGCTATTAACAGGCTAGATTATAAGCTCCCCAAGGCTAGGAATGCCTGTCAATTTTATTCATTGATGGATCACAGGCATCTAAAACAATGTCAGGAATATAGAACTGTTCAATAAATACTTGCTGAATTAACAGGCAGGTATATTTCTCTTTCCATTCACGAATCTCTATAAACTCCACATATGATGCTAAACACACATATATGAAAATTTTAAATGCCTGAGTAAATGAAAATAGATATGCCTGATATTTTGAAAATTTTAAAAATTCAAACAAGTTAACAGAGTCACAATAGATTAATCAACTCACTGGCTACAGAAGTCTCTTAGCTTGTTCATTACACATTCTCAGTGACTCTCTGTCACTACTGTAAGAAGGATATATAGTAACAGTTTGTAAAAACAAAGTAAATGATTTAATTAAGAAGCAGGATTTGAAATCCTGCCCTCCTATGGTGAAGAACTGTTAAACTTTGTTCTCTTTCGAAACTTAAGATTAAGAAAAACCAAATGGAAAAACACCAATTTCTGCTTTACTCTAGTCTCAAGTTATACTTAAAAAAAAAAAAAAGATAATTTTTAAAATACATAAATTTAAGAGAGTAACCTTATCTTCTAACAAAGTACTTGTTTCTTCCTAAACACCCGGAAGGCAGAAGACAGGACTTCATCTTTCCATTAGAAGTAGAAAAATATCACTTTGGAGCCAAATGCATTCAATAACTACTGATTGACAGTGATTATTTTTAAAGTTAGCCCCTCAAATAGAGAGACCCATTTAAAAAAATTCAACCCAGGCCAGGTACAGTGGTTCACACCTGTAATCCCAACACTTTGGGAGGCCCAAGGCATCAGAACCCGAGGTCAAGAAGTCAAAACCATCCTGGCCAACATGGTGAAACCCCATCTCTACTAAAAATATAAAAATTAGCCAAATGTGGTGGCAGGCACCTGTAGTCTCAGCTACTCAGGAGGCCGAGGCAGGAGAATCACTTGAATCCTGGAGGCAGAGGTTGCAGTTAGCAAAGATCGCACCACTGCACTACAGCCTGGGCAACAGAGTGAGACTCCATTAAAAAAAAAAAAAAATTCAACCTAGAAAATTGATCTACTTTTCAGCTTATGTAAGTCAATTAAGACACAAAGATCCAGCTACTCCTCATACAGGACTTTAGAAAGACCACCACCATAGTTAAATATTCAATGAGGTAACAGATTTGTGAAGGGTATTTTTTTTCTATTCATTTTAAGCCATATATTATCCTATGAACATGAAAAGATAATAGTAATAATTAGAATGCATAAAAGTCATTGCTGATTACATAATCTTGGCATTTTATTATCTATGGCTAATGAAGATTAGAAAGCTCTAGTCTAAGTAAGTGAATTACTGTTCATTGAGAGCAATTATATTGCAGAGCAGAATCAATGAACTTTGGAGACAAGGTTCAGATTCTAGCTCTCTAGATTCCTAGCTATTTGACCATAGGCAAAATGTTTAACTTATCTAAGCCTCCGTTTATCTATAAGATGACCAGTGTAATTTCTCCCTTGGAGAGTTAAGAGGAGGATTTTTAAAAGACAAAGTCTAACTCCTCTGCTTAAGACCTCCTATAATACATTACAACCTATAAAGTAAGTTTCAAACACCTTCAAAGACTACCTTACTTGGGGAAAATGTTTTCCCATTTTAAAATTTCTTCAAATATCCAACCAGAAATGTCCAGTAAATAGACAAAATACAGCATTAGCCAGAACAAGGAAGAGGAAACACATGCAAAGTTTACTGTCATCATGCATCTGGATAAATTCGCTGAAAGACTGTTATTTTTGTAATTTGGATATACCAATTTTTTTCTCTGACCTGATACACTTGTCACTGAGGTTACCTATGAATCCCTGCTTAACAAATATTTTTGCAGTACTGGCCTAGCACACTTTTTAAAATGTCCTAGGACAAATAAATAAACTCCTTGCCACTCTCCTCCCTTAGCATATTAAAAATTTTCTAATACTGATAAATATAATGATTTCAGCTTGTGTTTTAAATAATCCCTTAAAATTAACCTTTTAGTTTATCTCTTACTCTCAAACAGATTCTCTACTATTGTCCTCATACTAAAACACAGTTTCAATTTAGCACAATCCAAGTGGTTTTGGATTATTTATATCCACTTTGGATATAAAGTGGACACTGGTTATTTTCAGACTCAACCTAAACTAAGTATTTCCACTCTCTACCACACATTTTCCTTTTTCCAATTACTGATGGAATTGTTTCCCCCTCCAGCGAGTAAGCGCCTCTAAAGTCAGGAATCATAGCACCCATTTCCACAGCATTTAGCCCACCATCTCTGAAAATCTATAGGGAGGTGTGGGTGTGTGTGCGTGTGTGTGTGTGTGTGTGTGTGTGTGTGTGTGTATTCAGTAATATCTTTGTTCTGTCTTGTCTCCTCATGTGTGTGTGTGTGTGTATGTGTGTGTATTCAGTAATATCTTTGTATTGTTTTGTCTCCTCTACTTCCAAAAATCAAATCATTAAATTAAAACTAATTAGTGGCTTATCCTAACTACCATTTACTGAATGCTTGCTACACATCACTCTGTACTTTTTAAACCATAAAATATTATTTTATCAACCCTAACATTTTTATCAACCCTAACATACCATAGACAAATTTCCCAAGAACCAAAAATGTCAGTGGGGAAAAAAAAAGAAATTTCCTAATTTTAGAGACATTAAAATGCAAAAAATAGCAGATGGTGACTATGAGGTGCCATTAATTAGAAGACACATTCCATTCTTGGAGCTCTTAAAATGTAAGAAAAAAATGTGCATTTTACACTTTAACCTCATTATAGAAACTGAAGGTCAGAGAATGCTTAAACACTTTGGCTGACATTAATAATCGTCAACCGGGTTGACCACATGGAACAACGTCCAATAATTAGTAGAGTAATGGATCAAAAGCCAGCTATTTTAACTATTTCCTCCTTAAGTATATATTTGTGTGTTGATATGCTCAGACGATTACTTATACCACTGTGCTGTATACATTTCCCTAACCATCCTATAAAAGAAGATAAGTTCAACAGTTCATTGCCCACCCTATGAAAAAATACATATTAATTACTAAAATCTGAAACTCATATTCACACATTAAAGGCAGATTACTATGACCTTATTGCTGTAAGTTTTCTTTTTTCAAAATGACACCACATGCTTCAATGTTTCAGAATACAAAGGGATCAATTAAGTCTTTCTGCATAGACAAAATATATGTTACAAATTACACCAAGGTGATTTGCCAGTATACAATTAAATATTTAGAGTGTACATACTTTTCAAATGTTGGCACGTTTTTGCCTGATGAGCAAATACATCAACCAATACATTTATAGTCATAAAGTAACACAATTCTATTTAACTCCATAGATATTTACTCACTTTTACTATTAAATATTGAAGTTTCTGGATTATAAATATTACACTACATAACATCGAACTTAATTCAATAATAGGGAATTCTAAGGGTTAGGCACAGTGGCTCATGCCTGTAATCCCCGTACTTTGTGAGGCTGAGGCAGGAGAATCGCTTGAGGCCAGGAGTTCAAGACCAGCCTAGGCAACATAGCAAGACTCCATCTCCCCAAGAACAGGAAGTTCTAAAGTACCTGACAACAGAATAGAAAAAGGAACATAACAATGTGGTATTACATTTGACTTCAACCTAAATTTTTCTTAGTAAAAAATAAAATAAAGAAAGAGCAGACAGAGTGGTAATCAAGCTGGTAATAATTTTAAAATAAAAATTTATTTGAGGTGATAGAAAAATCTTTTAAAGGATTGACAGGAGCATTTTAAAAAGTCAAAACTTAGCATCTGCAGACAAAATTCTCTCCAGCTTTTTTCTCCCTTTCCCTCTCCCTCTTCCTTTCTCTCCACGTGTGATAAATGTCAATATTTCCAATTATTTTATCTTAAGAAATAAGTATCAATTCTGTATAACATGAAATAGAAAGAAGCCAAAAGGTAAGGGATTCTTTTCTCATTAAAAATGTTTGTAGAAGTTATTAATGTCATTTTTCAAGAGTAATGACATTTGATAACTAAAGATTAAAAGACAGCAATTTGTTTTCAACCTAAGATCTGGTTCCAATATGACTGTGAAACAGATTTGTTCATCAGGTACCTTCAGTAGTATATAATCAGATAGCTCTCTATTTCTTAGACAAAGCATCATAGATTTTATCACATTTTATATTTTAAAAATCACAAACTATAAATTAACAACTAATAACTATATCAAAATTCTCATCTTACTTCTCCATTTCTTAATGTTGTGATGGTTCCTCTTGCTACAGCCATTCTGAACAATGTTTCTGTGGCCTGTAAATTAAAAATATATATATATATAATCTCTCTTCAATTGTATATCCCATGCCCTAAATGTGAAAAACATTCAGTACTATTATATATCCAGAGAGCAACCCCTAGAGAACCATCAATAAGTGGTATATGCCTATAGTCTCAGCTACTCAGGCAGGAAGATGGCTTAAGTCCAGGAGTTCAAGGCTATAGTGAGCTATGATTAAGCTACTGCACTCCAGCCTGGATGACACAGTGAGACCCTGTTAACAAAAAAAAAAGAAAAGAGGCAACTAGAGAACTATCTACAAGGGACAATAAGACATAGAAATTCTAAATTATACCCCAGAAATATCATTATCACAATCTTTTAAGACCTCAAACTTAATTGTTTCAAATGGTTATTCTGATAATCTGGTATTCTTCCAGGACTACAGTTTCAAATTAGTTTGCTTAAACAAGTTTAAACCTTAGTTTAATGAACAAAAATTAAGTTAAAATTTAGCATTTAAATTCAATTCAGAAGTTATCATTTATTCTGAATTTTAGTTTCCATTTGAATTTAGTTCAAATTACTTATCTGTTACTAAGGAACAGACAAGAGATGAAGTAATTTAGTAATGTCATATATTAAGTGACACCCCAAAATAGTTATTGCTCACTATACACTAACAATGAACAATCAGAAAAGGAAATTAGGAAAACAGTTCCATTTACAATAGCACCAAAAAAAACCCCTAGGGGGGAAAACATTGAAAGACTTTACTCTGAAAACAACAAAATATTGCTGAAAGAAACTGAAGAAGACACAAATAAATAAAAATATATCCTATGCTCATGGTTTAGAATACTTATTATTAAGATAACAATACAACCCAAGTGATCCACAGATTCAATGCAATCCCTGTTAAAATCCCAATGGCACTTTTTGCAGAAGTAGAAAAACCCATCGTGAAATTCATTTAGAACTTTAAGTACCCCAAATAGACTAAACAAACTTGAAAAAAAAAGAAGAAAGTTGAAGAATTCACTTTCTGATTCAAAACTTACTACAAACCTACAGTAATCAAAAATATTTGGTACTATCATAAAGATGGACATCTAAGACAATGGAATAGAACAGAGAACCCAAAAATAAATCCTTGCATATATGATCAAATGATGTTTGATAAGGGTAATAAGTCTATTCAGTGGGCAAAGAACAATATTTTCAAAAATGGAACTTAAAAAACTGGATATTCATGAAGCTGTCCTCACAAGGTTAACAAGAATTCTGAATAGAAATATAGTTATAATTAAGTATAAATCAGCTGCACTTTGACCCACTTCCTTGTAACCAAAAGTCTAAAAACAGTATATACTTTCCACTGGAATCCCCATTGTTACTACAGATAGGATTTCTGACATTAGGGCTGTAAGACTTTTCTTTAAGATAGATAGGATCTCTGACATTAGAATCATAAGCCTTTTGCTTATTCACGATCTGGAATTCTTAAGCATATCCTGAATTTCAGTAGAACAGCTGACACCAACCAACTTAAAGATCCTCAGAGAGAAACCAAATCAGCATGAGAATACAGTTTCTTCATGTTCCTGTCCCATGATCTCACCCTGTACTCTTGGACCAACCAACCATCTTCAAATTCTGGCACATTCCAAAACCCTTCAAAACTCTAGCCCCAAACTCCACAGGGAGATGGATTTGAGGTTTCTTCTCATCTCCTAGTTGAGCGGCCCTACAATTAAACATCTGTCTCTGCTGCAATCTGGTGTCTTGGTATACTGATTTGCTTTACACATTAGGAAACAGACCTATTACAGTTACATGCACATGTAAAAGAATGAAGTTAGACCTTTACCTCTACCATATACCAAAATCAACTCAAAATGGATCAAAGACATAAATTTAAGATCTAAAACTATAACACTTTTAAAAGAAAGCATAAGAAAAAAGCTTTATGACATTAGATTTGACAATAGTTCCTTGGATATGACACCAAAAGCACAAGTAACAAAACTAAAAATAGGCCGGCATGGTGGCTCACGCCTAATCCCAGCACTTTGGGAGACAGAGGCAGGTGGATCACCTGAGGTCTCAGGAGTTCAAGACCAGCCTGGCCAACATGGTAAAACACTGTCTCTACTAAAAGTACAAAAATTTGCTGGGCATGGTTGCACACACTCATAATTCCAGCTACTGGGGAGGCTGAGACAGGAGAATCACTTGAACCCAGGAGGCAAAAGTTGCAGTGAGCAGAGATCACGCCACTGCACTCCAGCCTGGGCAACAAAAGTGAAACTAAGTCTCCAAAAAAAAAAAAAAAAAAAACCACTAAAAATAGATACTAGATTTCACCAAAATTTAAAAACTTTGGTGCATCAAAAGACTCTATCAACAAAATGAAAAAATAACTCATGAAATAGAAAACATCTGCAAATTGCACATCTGATGAGGAGTTTAATATCCAGAGTATATTAAGAACTTCTACAACTCACAAATACTAAACAACCTAATATAAAAATGGGCAAAGGACTTGAATAGAAATTTATCCAAAGAACATATATAAATAGCCAATAAGCACATTGAAATGATGCTCCACATCACTAATCATTAAGGAAATGCAAATTAAAACCACAATGAGACACCACTTCACACCCATTAGAATGGCTATTATCAAAAAGAAAATATCGTGTTGAGAAGGATGTGGAGAAACTGGAACCCTTGTGCACTGCTGATAGGAATTAAAAATGGCACAGCCACTGCAGAAAAGAGTAAGGCAGTTACTTTTAAAATTACACACAGAATTACCATACCACCCAGCAACCCTGCTTCTTGGTATATATCCATAACTGAATGTAGGCTCTCAAAGAGATATTTGCACACCCATGTTCATAATAATATTATTTATAACAGCCTAGATGTAGATGCAACCCAAGTGCCCATCAATGAATAAATGAATAAACAAAATATAGTATATATACATACAATGGAATGTTATTCAGATTTTAAAAAGAAGGAAATTCTGATATATGGTACAACATGGGTGAACACTGAAGATATTGTGCTAAGTGAACCAAGCCAGAGGCACAACAGCAAATACTGAATGATTTTACTTATATGAAGTATCTAGAGTAGTCAAATTCATTGAAACAGAAAGTAGAACAGTGGTTAACAGAGGCTGAGAGAGGAGAAATGGGGAGGTACTACATGATAGACAGAGTTTCAGTTTGATGACAAAGTTCTGGAGATGGATAGTAGTAGTGGCTGCAAAATAATGTAAATTTACTTAATGCCAGTGAACTGTACATGGAAAAATGGCTAAAATGGTAAATTTAACATTGCATATATTTTACCACAATTAAAACAAAATAGTTATTGCTATTTCCAATGCTTCCTCATCTTACAATTTCCAAGGATTCAGACACTAGTAAAACATTCCTTAGGACAGTATCCAAAGAATATTTAATGGAAACTCCATTGATACCATGTAGAACACTATAATATACAGAAGGAAAGGGATATTGATTTGTTTAGAATTTATTGAACAATTATTTCATAAGCACTGCAAAGGGCAAACTGAAGGAATTAGTGATAGGCTCAATTTGACAACTCCTTTATTTTTAAGAAGTTTACGTGTAGGGGACAGTGGAAGTAAATAAATACAAAAATAAATAAAAATAAATAAGTCATATGCATGTAAATATGTGCAATGAAAAAAATTAAATATAAGAAGTATATGAAGAACAATGAGGTAGAAGGGATATTTTAAATAGAGTAAATCAAGGGTAGCCTCTTTTAGGAGATGATAATTTCAGCGGAAACTAAGTGAAACAAGAAAGTGAATAGCCAGTATGGATATTACAATGATAATGACAGTAATAATTGCTGACACTAACTGAATACTTACTATTTGCCAAAACCCCCTCTACAAGATTTCAGTATATCAACTAATTTGAAAATTGGAGGAAAGAAGGTTTTAGTCAGAAGGCCACAAGAGCCTGTAGGTAGGATCATGCTTGGCATGTTTGAGGACAAATAAGGTGGCCATTGGGGCTGAAGGAAAAAGAATGAATGAGATGGTTGAGATGGCATGATGGTTGAGACAAGAAGAGGATGCATGTTCCTCTGTTCAATATGTGCTTTTATTTTTCTAACCTGGTATAAAAGGAATGCATTTCTAACCTTTAATAATCAAAAATATGTAATCTAAAGGATACTCTACCAAACATAAATTTTAAGACTTTATATATAAACTAGAAACATCACAGAATTTTAAATTTAAAAACTAAATATATATCTAATAAAATCAAAGGGTACAAGAGGTAAAGAACTGGAGAAGAGGTAAGGAAACTGATATATGTGGGAGATGTATATAAAAATATGCCTAACAGATATTATGGAACTGGACCTCAGAGTATAGGTAAGAACTATCAATATCATTTTGGTGTCATTGGTGTATAAAGAGTTGACTGTAACCAGAAAACTTGATGAGACAAATAACAAAAGCTGAAAAAAAAAAATAATAGGAAATAACAACATATAAAGTGAGGCAAAAGAAAAGAATACACCAGGGAAGGCTGAAAAGTAACAGGAGGGCCAGGCTGGTGGCTTCCGCCTGTAACCCCAGCACTTTGGGAGACCAAGGCAGGTGCATCACCTGAGGTCAGGAGTTCGAGACCACCTTGCCCGACGTGGTGAAACCGCATTTCTATTAAAAATACAAAAAATCAGCCAGGCATGGTGGAGCACACCCGTAGTCCCAGCTAACTGGGAGGCTGAGGCCAAAGAATCGCTTGAACCTGGAGGCGGAGGTTACAGTAAACCAAGATCGTACCATTGCACTTCAGCCTGGGAGTCAAGAGTGAAAATCCATCTCAAAAAAAAAAAAAAAGTAACATGAGAATCAGAAGGCATTCCAGAAAAATAAAATCCTAGAAGTGAAAAGAGTTTCAAAATAAAGCAAAGCCATTAGGTTAAATATACTCCAATGAACATATAGACTTAACTTTACTCCCTCCAGAAATACCACAAAAACGAAAGAAGGAGACAGGAAAAATAAAAGAGTATAAACCACAAAGAAAAAAAGAACACAATAAGGGAGTTGTCCAAACACAAAAAAATATCAATGAAACTTAGGAGCATGAACAAGAGAGTAACTGACTTAACAGTACAAAGGTAGCTATAACCTCACTCTCTGAAGAGTCAGAAGACATATTAATATCTTCAGCAAAACTTTAGGAATTGGAAGCATCAACAGAAAGGCACCAAAAGGCCAGCGTACAGGTAAGACTGAGAACTGGTGACTGGCTGCAAAGCAGTCTAAAAAGGAGTTAGACTCTTCTCTTCTTGCCTGCCCAGTTAGACACTGATCACCTCGCTCCTATACCAAGAGAAGATTCTCTAAAGGGAATAAACCAGAGTTAGGAGAATTAGGGTAAGAGTGAGACATTATACTAGTAATTATGGGATATTAAGTCAAACTGTACATAATGAATGTTAGGCCACCATCCATCCCAACTTACCACCTACTATATCTCTTTCCATTGATCCCAAAACAGTGGAACTATATTTATACCCCAACCACTTTCCATTCTCAATGCAGGCAATAAGAGGATCCCTCTCTTGGGGGGGGGGTGGGGGGGGCGGAGAACAGTCCAAGCCTGCTAAGTACTCATACTCAGCACAGTGATTTTTTAGAGACCCACATTAAATCAAAACCTGAAATTTCATTAAACAAAAAAACAAGAACAAAACAACCCTGTACTACTCAACAGCAATACTTGTAACTAGAAGAAAAAATAAAATAATGCCTTCAAATATGGAAGGTAAGGAATTTCCCACACACAATTCTGTATTAATCAAACTCTTAATTCTGAAGATAATATAAAAATATTTCCAGATTTGCAAGATCTAAAAATATCTACCACCCAGTCACAATCAGTAAAATACAAAGTAAATCCAAAAAGACAACTGGGATTCAACAAATAACAGAGGTAAACGTTAAGTCCCAAGCAGTCAGACAAGACCAGAACAAGATGATAAACTTACACAGATGATGTAGCTCCACGGAGGGAAAAATATAACTGAAAAAATTACGAGGTGTCCTTCACAATATCGAAAAGAATCTTATGTCACAAAGTTAGGAAGTGAATTAGTAATAGGGATAAAGAAATTAAACAAATAAAAAGTGAGGCAATTATTAACTATGAAAGAAATGTAAGGTAGCAAGAAAAGTTGTACAATGGCATAGCTATGAATAATTGTTACACAGTTTGGGAGAGATCCAAGATGGCCGATTAGCAACAGCTCAGGAATGTAGCTCCCAGTGAAAGTGCAGAGAACGAGTGGACGCCGCACTTTCCGATGAATTTTTGTTGCCCACAGACCAGGAGATTCCCGGCAGAGGAGCCACACAGG
>CAUYQU010054091.1:0-23455 GCA_963574635.1 Cheracebus regulus
CAGTTAGAATGGCGATCATTAAAAAATCTGGAGACAACAGATGCTGGAGAGGATGTGGAGAAACAGGAACACTCTTACTGGTGGGAGTGTAAATCAGTTCAACCATTGTGGAAGACAGTGTGGCAATTCCTCAAGGACCTAAAAATAGCAATTCCATTTGACCCAACGATCCCATTACTGGGTATATACCCAAAGGATTATAAATCATTTTCTTATAAAGACACATGCACATGTATTTTCATTGCAGCACTGTTTACAATAGCAAAGACCTGGAACCAACCCAAATGCCTATTGATGATAGACTGGACAGGGAAATTGTGGCACATATACACCATGGAATACTATGCAGCCATAAAAAACGAGTTCATGTCCTTTGCACGGACATGGATGAACCTGGAAACCATAATTCTCAGCAAACTGACACAAGAACAGAAAATCAAACACTGCATGTTCTCACTCATAGGTGGGTGTTGAACAATGAGAACACATGGACACAGGCAGGGGAGCATCACACACTGGGGTTTGTTGGGGGGAAATAGGGGAGGGACAGCAGGGGGTGGGGAGTTGGGGAGAGATAGCATGGGGAGAAATGTCAGATATAGGTGATGGGGAGGAAGGCAGCAAATCACACTGCCACGTGTGTACCTATGCAACAATCTTGCATATTCTTCACATGTACCCCAAAACCTAAAACGCAATTAAAAAAAAAAGAATTTCCTATTTGCTGGTTTTTGAAAGCAATGTAGGGAAGAAGATAACAAAACAACTATGTAACTGAAATTTATACTTTCCCTTTTCTTATTCTGTTTCTTATTACATGTTTTCAATCAATGTTTACAATTTTCCAGGATTTAACTTGTAATTACAATACCTATGGATTTATAAGACTGCAATTTTAATTTTTCTTTTTTGTAAAGCCAAGAAAATTGTGTTTTATTTATTCTGGGGAGTGTGGAGCAAAAGGTTTGAGAACAGTTTATTTTTGAAAGACCAAGTATTTCTCTTTGTTGATCACAACAAATATGTTATTTAATTTCAAGTGTAATCTTTTTTATTTGGACTTTTAAAAGTTGTGATAATTTGCAAGTATAGGATTGTAGTACATATATAAACTATTTTTAAAGGTACTTTTTTCCCAATAACTCATTGACTGTAGTTATTATTCACAATAATACAATTAGGAGTTTAACATAAACAGATCTTTTAATTGGAAACAGTCTTTAACTGTTAAATTGTTGATGTATTGAAACTTTAAGACTGTTTAAACATAATAATTTGACTTTCTATAAATTTACCAATGTTTCTATTTAATTAATCCAACATATATTTTAAAAAGAAAAATAAGCAACTTTGAATTAGATAAATAAGCCCAGCTTGACTCATTGTCCAACTGATTAGTCACATTACTATAAGTTTCCTCCTCATTTGTAAATTAGAGGCTATAGTTACCTGTTCTCCAGGTTCTTTTGAAGATTAGATGACATAATTTATCTATCACCAAATAATATTTGGCACATAGTAGGACAAAGTGTATTGTAATCGTGAAAGAAAAAAAACTAACCTAAACCTATGTTAAACAATTATAACTTTTCAAGGAAACAGGAGAAAAAAAGTACTGATAACAGTGGCTTTTCTTTTTTTCCTTCTAGTAATAGTACTATACTTAACTATGAATATATGTTTTGGTTAACAAAATTTATTGTGCAAAATCCACTTATAAAACATAGTCACTATTTTCTAGTTTGGTAATTTACTTATTTATAAAGAAGCAATCATATTAAGTGGTTCTTTCCAATATGTTTTACGGAAACATGTATTTTTCTGCCTTCTTTAAATCTCTAATTTAAACGTTCACTCTGGGAAGGTTTCAACAGGCAAGTTGAAATACCAGAAGAACAATTATAGATGAATGGCAACCTTAATGATAAACAAGAAGAGTTTTGTTTCTTTTAAAATTTTCTAGCCAGGTCTGCATATGCACTACTAAGACAGATAGCGATGAGGGGAATGTAACAACTCAAGATAAAGAGGGTCAGAGGAAGGGAATTCCCCAGTACAAATACCAGTCCTCTGAGGTAGCTCTTTCAACAGGCAATGGTACTGATTTCCTGGAAAGGACCAACTCAAAGTCAATCCACTGAAGAAATGCAAAAATTCATTTGAAAACTTATTTTGTGATGAACATATTAAAAAATATTTCTTACCCCTCCATACTTAGCTGAAGCACTCACATGACGTTAGGTAAACATTGAAGGAGAAACATTGTTCTAACGTCTATTTCTCTACACAATACTTTTGATAGGTTAAAAAAATAATAAAGGCATAAATCTTACAAGTCTAAATGAACAGGAATATGACCTTCAAGCCACAGTGTTGTGCTCAACATAAGTTAATAAAGTATAATGTAGTATTTCAATAATATTGTTTTTTCAGTTAGGAAATGGAAAATTAGAGTAACAGAAAGTGAGAGTTGAAAGAGATCTTAGAGTCCACCCAGACCAACCCCGAATTTTACAGTCCAGAGAACAGAAATGGAGAAATAAGTGAACTGTTCAGTGTCAAAGAGGCAATAGTAGTTGGAATCAGAATTAGAATTAGACCTCTGGTCTTCCTGAGGCCAGCGTTTTCTCTAAGCTACAATGAGGGGTTTCCATTTTGCCTTTTCCCTAGAGTCAAGGATATAAATGTGTATAGCCAACCTAAGAGTGTAGAAAATCATCCCCAGGCACACATGAGCTTCTGCTTTTCCATGAGCAGCTGTCATCAGCATGTTGATAAGAGAGGCCAACACTCTTCAAACATCAGTGGTGCTCCCCATGCGAAAAATTATAAGCAAGCTCAGCAGACAGGCTTTACTTACACAACACAATTTATTTTAAGAGAAATCCAGGTCTATGGAAATACGGAGTCAGAACAATAAAGGAGCCTGGTTGTTAGATTTGCGTGTTTTACTTAGTCCACGATGTTTCACTTGTAAAAGTGAAATGTTTCACTTGTAAAAGTGAGGTGTGCTTTGCAAATGAAAACCAGGCATTCCACTGGGGTGATAAAAATGTCAAACTTGGAGCTGCTGGATTGAAAGATGAAAAGGAAAACAAATCAATGAGTTTCAACAGGACGAAGTTAAAAGTACAAACTACTGAGCAGTTTAAATCTCCCATTTCTAAATAACTATAAATTTGCTATATAATAATCTAAATAATTCTACATGTGCATGAATTTCATATCACAGTACTTGCTGTAACTTTTGGAAATAAAACAGGTAGCAAGATCTTTCTGGAAAACATTAACATTTATTATAGATAATCATGCTGTTTCTTTTACATAATTTTAAGTAATAGTATCATTAATACTTGTTTAGTAATCACTTGTGGTTTATAGGCTAAGAGAATTCATTTTCTTAATCAGATGCAATCTTATTCTCTAACTTAAAAACATGTATTTTTAAGTTTTTTTGGTTAGTCAAAAAATTTATTAGGAAATTATTATGTATCAGGCTTTGGATTATGTTCCAGCAACTCCAGCAATGATCAAGTTCTGGTGCTCTAGCAAACTGTCCTAAAAATTGCAGACAAGCGAGGGAAAGAGACACAATCATCCCAATGAGATAAGTGTTTTGAAGGGGAAAGTTACTGGGTCTAAGGCTATTGTATCTATTATACAAACTACAACACAATTCAAAAGTTAGCTACATAAGAGATGGAGCTGTCCCCTGATTGGTATATAATTGTACATCATGCCTCAATGTGCAGTGACTCCGTTTTAAAATAACTTGGCAGAATAAAGACTTCAAAAGAGCCCAGTGTAGCTGAAGCCTTGAGAGGCAGGTAGAAAATTGCAAAATACTCTTTCTAGAGAGGAGGGCAGGGGTCAGAGTGTGAAGGACCTTGTGAGTCTAAGTGAAGAATCTGTATTATAGTGGGGCAGACTCTAAACATTTAATATATCATAATAACAAAACATTTGAAATGATTTAAAATGCAGTGATGAATTAATAAATTTATATTTAAAATTCTCCCTTTATTGGTTGTGAAGACAAAATGTTGGAAGTAGACAAGGGCAGAAGCAAGGAGGCCACATTAACAGCTACTTGAGTAATTCAAGTGAAAGAGAAGGTCGTGTTGAAATAAGGAGGTAACAGAATTGATCAAGAAAAATGCATTCATTTGAAACATAGTTTGGAGGGTGAATTGACAGGATTTAGTGATGGGTGTTTTGAAGATAACTCCTAAGTTTTAGACTTTGGGGAAAAGAATAGGTGAAGGTATCATTTTCTGAGAAGTAACAGACTAGAGGTTAAAGGTGGAAAGCATTTGTCAGGAATCAAGGCTTCAGTGTAAGTATGTTACATCTGAGGTGCCTTTGAAAAATTCAAATGCGAACGTCAAGCCAGCAGTTGGATACACAGACCTGAAACTAAGAAAAGGTTTGAATGAAAGCTGAAAATTTTGATATTATGAGCCTGTAGATGAATTTCTTTTTAAATTTATGATTGGCACATAATAATTATACATACTTAGGGGATACAACATGATGTTTTGATCAATATATACAATATGCAGTAAAGCCATTGGAATGGAGAGTATACAAAAGGAAGCAGAACTGAGTTAGTGAGATCAGTTATAAGATCGATGCCTATTTTATAGGAATGTTACTAAGAGTATTCAATCTTTTTTCAAATCAGAGATGATGGAACTTTGCTGATGGACGCCTATTGTAGTAATCTGAGGATGAATTTGAGTCAGTGTGAAAGACAAGAAAAGAGTATTTTAAAATGAATACAATCTTAAAAAGCACTTTTGGTGAAACATCCAATAATTTCAATGAAACAAACTGATAAATGGATTTTTTGTTTTATTGAGAACAAAAATAGCTATTGGCCAATTCATTGTTGGCTCTAGTGTAAAAATATTTCAGAATAACAATGAGATTTGCATGGTAAAATCCATTCAATCCTACATTGTGCTAAATGAAAAACACTTAAAAATTTATTGTTCAAATATTTGGCAGCTTAAAAATATCCTATTGCTTTGTCCTTCTTCTGCCACTGTTCTTCCTCCAAATTAAATACTGATACACAAACCAATCCAGAAATTTACACAAGGTTAAAAGATGGTTCTGGTAACAGATTCAGTGGACTGCAGAATTAGTTGTGGTGCAACTTGTTATGCATAAAGGTAAGAAATGAGGGGATTGATTGATTGATTGGCATTGAGTTTGGTTCTGCCAGCCAGGCTGGAATGCAGTGGTGTGATCTCAGCTCACTGCACCCTCCGTCTCCCAGGTTCGGGCAATCTCTTGCCTCAGCTTCCTGAGTATCTGAGATTACAAGCATGCAACACCATGACCTGCTAATTTTGTGTACATTTTTTTAGTAGAGATGGGGTTTTACCATGTTGGCCAGGCTGGTCTCAAACTCCTGATCTCAGGTGATCCGTCTGCCTCAACCTCCCAAAGTGCCGAGATTCCAGATGTGAGCCACTGCATGTGACTCAGAAGATGGGGTTTAAACCTCTACTTTTTGTTCACAGGCCTTTTGGAGGGCAAAGGAAAATTTCACAAGAAGGAAATCTTATATCTAGACACTGGTATTAATTCTTCATTTATCAGAATGTTTTACTCAGAAGTTTTACCAATGTTAAAAATCAGAATTTTAATAATTCATTCTGCCAAATTACAGAATAAACATGACTGCTTTCACATATGTTGCCATGAAGATTTATCAAGAAATATCTAAATAACCTCAAGAAAAGTGAGTGGAAAAATAAAGTTTGAAACCTAATTAATGCTAACTGTGGGGTAATTTCTTTCTCTTTTTCATTTTCATTATCATAACATGTCTAACACAGTTATGCAGCTGTAACTCATTATAGCAAATCAATAACAGATATTATCTTTCCATTTTCTGCTTTACTCACATCTCTGTTGGCTGAATCTGTTGTGTACATTGCTTCCTATTCAGAGAAAGAGTATGGGGCTGCTTTTTTTTTTTTTTTTTTTTTTTTTGCTGAGATTGAATTTCCCTCTTGCAGCCTAGGCTGGAGTGCAATGGTGTAATCTCAGCTCACCTTCAATCTCTACCTCTCAGGTTCAAGCAATTTTCCTGCCTCAGCCTCCCAAGTAGCTGGGATTAGAGGCACCTGCCACCACGCCCAGCTATTTTTTTGTGTTTGTATTTTTTTAGTAGAGACAGGGTTTCACCATCTTGATCAGGCTCGTCTCTAACTCCTGACCTCAGGTGATCCACTCCTTTTGGCCTCCCAAAGTGCTGGGATAACAGGCATGAGCCACTGTGCCCGGCCGGGACTGTTTTTTGTGCAGAGATGACCATTGATTGAACTGCACAAATCCAACCTTTCTTAATAAGAGCCAGAGGAGTAGGTAAAATGCATACATTGTTTTTCTAATCAGAGTTATGAACTACATAAGAAAAAGAATATGCTTAAGTGAAAACAAATAACAAAATATAAAATTATAATAGATTCTGATTGTACCTGTGATAAAAATGCATGGGTAAATAACTACAAAGATATATCTTAATATGATTCCAGTACATTTTTATGGCATCAGATTAAAAAAAGAAACCTGGAAAGTGATTTTCTCTATTTTGCAAAGCTTTTCTCATAACACTTAAAAAAATGGTAGTGTGGTGTGCCACAGATCTAGCACATGTATGATAGACATTTGAATCAGATATTTATAATTATGTAATGGGAAAATTACCTAGCCCTTCTGTGGACAGCCATGTATTGTAGATGCCACTAAGTTTCACTTTGTTACAATGATCAAATCTGACAAAAGTAGCTCATCTCTGACCTACCTTCATTTCTGGTGTTTACTAAGTACAAGTGAGAAAATGGAGACTCAATTAATGTGGGTAGGTAGAGAATAAGGAGGGGTAAGTCAATAACTAGCACCAGTTTGTAGAATCAATAAACACTACATAAGGTGTGCTAGTTAATTTAGATGCTAGTCTTCATTTTAATACTCTGTGGCATCCTAAGTAATTTGCTTGGAATAATGTTTCCAACAACCAGCTCAGAAACAAATGTATTCATAAGAATGTATATATTTAACTAGGTGTTGCAATTAAAAAGAGGAACTAAGGTTGAAGGCAGAATATAATCAAGTTAAATTGAGTTAAAGACCCAAAAAGCAATTACTATGTAGTCTACAAAAGATTCACTGCTGTTGTGAATAAAACACATTCTTATAACCATTTTTTTCAACCAATGTTGAGAATGATCCCAGTTATATAACTGGAAACATTTATATTTAATAGACTTGTGTATTTCTAAAGAAAACATACTGATGTTAACATGTTGGTGGTAATTGTAATGTCTTGGCTCCAACAAAGAATTAATTTATCGGTCCTTGCTTTTAATACCTCATAAATCCTTCAGGTCACAACTTCTCTGACTTGGAGGAGCAACACTATCCACCATTACATTTTCATTATCTGCCTGGAAGTTGCTACACACATCATCCTTACACATTGAAATTAGTTTCAGTTTCACCTGTAATTAACGTCTTTCAAAGTTAGTATATAATTGTATGTAATCTGGATATTTCCTATGTAATACATAAACCATGAACAGAGGAGACATATGAAAAATTACCTTTTTTGATATAGATCTTCACATTATTGGAAAGCTGCTGCATATCTATGAATCCCCAACCTTTGATCACTGTCCTGGCAAATACATCTATTTCTTTAATGAAGGCATAAATCTAGTTAACATTTTTGGTGTCTATAGTTTCTTTTTCTTATTTTCTTTCCATATGGACATAATATGTATCTTAATAGTGCATGATACGAAGGGCACAAAATCACTTTTGTGGTATTCTTGTTAAAAATATATTCCCCACTCTCTTTATGAGAAAATTTCAGACCAACTCAAATTGAGAATATTCAACAAAAGAATTGGCAAATACCACTTATGTTTGTGTCCCCTTCCCACCTGAATTCTTATGTTGAAACCTAATCCCCAATGTGATGGTATTTGGAAGTAGGATTTTTGGGGGGTGATTAGGTCTTGAGATCAGAGAGCCTTCATGAATGAGATTAGTGCTCATATAAAAACAGACCCCAGAGAGCTCCTTCTCCCTTTTCTACCAGGTGAATTCACAGCCAAAATACGGTCATCTATGATACGTGAAGTAGGATCAGTGCCATTATAAAAGAGACCTCAGAGAGCTGTTTTACTCTTTCACTATGTCAGAACACAGCTAGAAGGCACTGTCTATGAATCCAAATGTGGCAGTCACCAGACACCCAATCTGCTGGCACTTTGGTCTTGGACCTCTCAGCCTCCAGAATTGTGAGAAATAAATGTTGGTTGTCTACATACATAGCTACCCAGATTATTGAATTCTGTGATAATAGCTTGAATGAACAAACACCATTAGTACTCCAAAAGCAACTTGGTTCTGAAAGACAAAGCCTGAGGAACTATCCCAGATTAGAAGAACTAAGAAGACATGAGATCTAAATGTCACAGATACTGGATGGATCCTGGACTGGTAAACATGTATTAGCAGGACAATTGATGAAACTTAAATTAGGTCTGTAGGTTTGTTAACAGTATTGTATCATCATACTCATAAGTAATTAGGCAAACATTAAGGGAGAGTGGGCAAAGGGCAATACAAAATTTGTGGGTACTACTTTTTTTTGGAAACATTTTTGTAAGTCTAGACTAGGTGTGGTGGCTTATATCTATAATCCCAGCAATTAGGGAGGCGGAGGTGGGTGGATAGCTTGAGTCCAGGAGTTTGAGATCAGCCAGGAAACATGAACAATGTCGCTACTAAAAAATACAAAATATTAGCCAGGTGTGTGGCACGTGCCTGTAGTTCCAGCTCCTGAGGAGGCTGAGGTGGGAGGATCACCTGGGCCTGGGAGTCATGGCTGCAGTGAGCAGTTATCAGACCGCTGAACTCCAGCCTGGGCGACAGGAGTGAGGTCATCTCAAAAAACAAACAATAAACTAAGTCTTAAATAATTTCAAAATAAAATAAAAACCGTTTAAAAGTCACATTAAGAACCCAAAGGGCTTAAATTTTTGCTTTGTTTGTGAAAAATTGGCTATGCTGATAATTTCTGTAGATTTTGATATTTTGGAAAAGCTAACTAGTGAAGTAACACTTAGTAATCCTGTTACTTCCAAAATGAAGTCTGTTTCTTTAAATCAAATCATTTGTCAATAGGACACCAATTAACATTTTATTCTTGTTGCTATTATTTTTATTCAAGCAAATCATGCATTCCACAAAAATCTGCAAGGTATGATATTACAACATTTCATAGACAGTAAGAGATAATCATCACATTTTGAAAGCAGCATTTTCTGATTTGAAGCCTTTAAGGCTTGTAACATTTTGTTTTGTAGCTAGTTTAAAAAGTGATTTAATTTTTTTTTTTTTTTAATCTCATGTCATACACAGGTCACTTGCCAGGACCATGACAACAAGGCAATGAGAAAGCAATTTGTGTCAGCCATCAAGGAAGCTGTCACATGTCCAGTCATCTTTCTCAAAATGAAGTTTCTAGAACACAGTACAGCAAAAGCTTTTAAAGAGTGAACTGCAATCCTAGATATGCCTTAAAGAAAAATTTATGCTACTGGATATTAAATTCTTGAAAACAGTGGTTCAACATGGAAATATTGGCAGCATCTAAACTATTTTTTATATAAACAATATTCCTATGATGAAATAATATTTTTAGAAGACACAGAATTGTGTCTTTATGATAGAGACACATATAATGATAGCTGATGTCTGGAAAGTATTAGAGTGCAGTTATAATAATCACTGTAATTGTAACAGTTCATGTTAGCTCAACTGCACATCTATTCTTCATTTGTCCCTAAACTAATTTGTTCTACATATGAATATATAACCCTCATCAATTTAAAGTGTCATCCCTTGGCTATGTGGTTCATTAAAATATATACATAATGTATGAGTCCAGCAATCCAAACTTAGAGGAGGAAAGGCTTTTTAGCCAAGTGTGAAATCATAGCTACAATGTAACTTCTGAAATTTAATCCAAATTAGGACAAGATCAAAAATGGCCATCAATAAATTAGTTGTTGATTACAAATTACAACGAAAAATAATATTTTATTTTGAATAGTATGTGTCACTTACAATTTTGACTCCAATAGTCATCATTAGAACTGACATCAGCAAATTACATAGATAATATCATGAAGTTTAAAAAATTTTCCATAGTAGATTGTTTTCCAAAAGACAAATAAATGAGTTATAAAAATTTGCTGAAATAATTAGATATAGTTCACTTAGAGGAACACAATTCTATATCTGGCACAAGATAACGAGTATAATCACTATGTTGGTAAATTACAAACAATGAGTTTAGTGGAACTAAGTATTTTCCATTTTAGATTAACAAAAATTTTGGCAATATTGTATATGGAATATTAAAAAACTAATGAGACTTGGGAAAGGATTATAATACATTTACTGGTTATGCTAATACTACCAAACCTTTCTAGACTATTTAAAGATTTTTATTTGCATAAATATTATTTTATGTTTCACTTCCTGCCCACTTCCTCAAACCTGGTTTCCATTTCAGAGATTTAAAAACAATATTCTTATCCGAACAAGCAAATTGTTCCTTGAAACAATTATAAAATATGTCTGTTCAGGATCTCTCAATCCAGGCTTGAATAACAAAGATAATAGACTTCTCCGGAGGTTGGGGTAGCTTCATTATATCTAAGTGCCCATTTTCTCTGAACATCTGAGAATAGATAATATTCAGATCTTGGAAAGTTGGTTTCAGGATCATGCTTAGGTCTCGATTTTATGTTGGTAGTGAACATGTGAAAGGTTATTTTTTTCATGTCTTCCTCACAATACAACATGTAAGTACAGACTTTTATAATTTAGCAATTTTTGTGTAGGTAGTTCTCTTAAGTAAAAATATCATCATGATTAGATAAAGTCCTTGCTTCTTTTTCATGAATGTTTTACCTGAATGTACTTTTGTGCCACAGTCAGGAATAAGGGGTCCTTTTTCTGGCCAGAAGAGTCTTTGGAGTCCAAAAGAAAAGGAAAAAATAGTCATAGCATATTGAAAGAGGAGGAATTACATAAATCACTGGGGATTACAGCTGCAGCATAGATTTGTGATGTGTGTGTGTGTGTGTGTGTGTGTGTGTGTTTCTAAATATATGCATACAATCGTGAAAGATAGGATCATTTCCTTTTTGTGGTAATATGATGTTATTTATATTTATTGTGCACCACTTTCTCATGATATGGAATAAATGTTTTTTTTTTAAATTAGCTTGAAGAGACTGAGATAGTGATTAAACATAAATAAATAAATAAATACAATATTTTTTCCAACTTTTATTTTTCTCTTATTGTAAAAACCATACTCTTTTTGATGTTCTCTAGAATATTCATTCAAAGCAAGAATGCTACTAGATTTCTTATTTCTTATGCGCCATTTTTTTTGATAGTCTATGTTTATAAGTCCTAAGAAAAGCTGAAAAAACAACTTCGTATTTAGAACCATTAAAGCCATTTAAACTACCTTAAAGTCTTCGTAGGATGTTTCTCAATGGAGACCTGGGCATACATATGTACTTTAAATTATCTGTATAACATCCCTGTAAATATAATACTAGACTGACAAAGATACTTAAAAGTATTGTTGATTACACTGACAAAATACTAAGCTTAACACTAAATGTTCTTATATATGTTTGTGTGTGTGTGTGTGTGTGTGTGTGTGTGTGTGTGTGTGTGTCTAAAATGCACACAAAGTCATAATGGTATAATAGTTTAGAAAAGTAGCACAAATAGATAATTAAATATGTGAGATAATAAATGAATAAGAAGTCTTATGTGTTTTCTTGGGTGGGAAAGAGGCATATGCTTGACCTACAGTAAATGTGTGTTGAATGGAAATCAGATGAGAACTGATAGCTTTCACTATTTTGCTTTCTGAAGTGTGGTAAACTAACAATGTGGCATATATTTCTAAACATAAAAATACAGAATGATTTGGTTCTGCCTATTTAATTGGCTTAAAGTTATTTTAAAAAGACCCTTTAACCTAAGAATAAATCAATGACTTTTAATTTTTAACATAATTTTCACTTTAAACAAAACAAAGGCAAATGTACTGATGGCAAAATTAGAAATGTGTCAGTGCTGTAACATAGTAACAGAAAGCCTTCCTTCTCTTTGTTCTTTTATACAGTCCTTGCCTTTGCTCTGATTCATTCATTCATGATACAGCAGTGAAAAGACAAATGAAAATTCCAGCACTAATAGAGCTTACATTCTAGTGGACAAAAAAAAAAAAAAAGACAATGTAATGTTTCCTTTAATACATTAGCTTGACTGGGCTAAGGGCTGCCCAGAAGTTTGCAAACACTATTTTTGGATGTGTCTGTGAGGGCGTTTCTGGAAAAGATTAACATTTGAATTGGAAGACCCAGTAAAGAAGACTGCTTTTACCAATGTGGGTGGGTATTTTCCAATCCACTGAGGGCCTGAATATAACAAAAAGGTGAAAGAAAGGTGAATTTGCTTTCTGCTGGAGCAGGGACATCCATTTTCTCCTGCAATCTGACCCTGGAGTTCCTGGCTCTCAGACATTCAGGTTTGGACTGGAACTGTACTACCAACTTTCCGGTTTCTCCAGCTTGCAGGGATGTCCTGGCCTCCTTGACCATGTAAACCAATCTTCCATAATAAATCTCTTTGTATATATCTCTCTATATCCTATTGGTTCTGAACCTAATGCAGACTATAAGCTTGATAATTGAGCAAACTGAATAGGGTTAGACAGTGATAAAGAAAAAGTAAGGAAGATGAATAGGAAACGTTTGGGGAACTGTGGTAATTTACATAGCATAATCAAGTAAGACTTCACCGGTGATTTTGAGAAAACGTCTGAGTGAGTTGAGGGAGAAGCCTGTGCACAAAGTGTGGTAAAGAGTATTTGACAAAGTAGGCTGGATGTGGTGGCTTATGCTTGTAATCCAGGCACTTTGGGAGGTTGAGATGGGTGGATCACTTGAGGCCAGGAGTTTGAGACCAGCCTGGACAACATGGCGTTTACACTAAAAGTACCCAAATTAGTCAGGTGTGGTGGCACATGCCTGTAGTCCCAGCTGCCAGGAGAGGCTGAGTCATGAGAATCCCTTGAACCTGAAAGGCGAAGGTTGTTTTAAGCCGAGATAACGCCACTGCACTCCAGCCTAGGCAACAGAGTGGGACTCTGTCTTAAAAAAAGAAAAAAAAAGGATGTTTGACAATGTAATATACAAGAAGATGAAAGCAAGTATGACATGTATAAAGAACAGTAAATAGGGTAGTGTACAGTGTGTGACAGAAGAACAGTACAAGATAAAGTCAGAAAGGTAAGGAGAAAGGAAGCCACAAAACAGGCTTTAGCTTTTTCTCTGAGATCTGCAGACATTGGAGCCTTTTGAGCAGTGCTTCATATTGTGCCTTAAGTTTTTAAGGGGTCATTTTGTCTGCTGTTTTGAGGAGGAGGGGGCAATGGTGGAAGCTAGGAGAACTTCTGCCTCCTAGGTTCAAGCAATTCTCCTGCCTCAGCCTCCCAAGGAGCTGGAACTACAGGCATGTGCCATCACAGCCGGCTAATTTTTGTATTTTTAGTAGTGACGGGGTTTCACCATGTTGGCCAGGCTGGTCTGGAATTCCTGATCTCAGGTGATTCACCCACCTTGGCCTCCCAAAGTGCTGAGATTACAGGTGTGAGCCACTGCGCCTGGCCCAAGCTGGGGTGTTTTCTATTAGAGATGTCTTCAGGACACCTATATGAGTATTGAGCAAGTCATGGGCAGTTGAGGGGAGGAAGGAGAAAGATATCTGGCCAGAGAGTTGAGGTTCATCAGGATAGAAAATAGATTTAAAACCATTAGATAAGTTAACCACAGAGGTGAGAGACAATTAAAAGACAGAAAGTCTCAGGGCTCTTCTGGAGAATCCTTGGAGTTGAGGAGAAACTAACAAAACTGTGAAGAAAGAAGTGCTTGATAGGAAGAAAAAGAGGAGCTTTCCTGGAAGCCTCATGAAGCAAGTATGAGTTGGTAGAATTGTTGAGACCCTGTGAAATTTAAAAGGATGGATTCAGACAATATGGGGAGGAACTGAATAAATGGGCAGAGAAATTATTCATAGACATTGGCTGAAAATCTTTAATGAAAACATCTAATGATATTAAAATGCTTTGGGCAGGAATTGGAAGGCTGTTACTTGAGTGTGTTAGTTTTACTTCTGCAAGATAAATAAATAATCATAAGCTTAGCTTACAAACTAAGCTAAGTTTAGTTTGTATTTATATATTTGTATTATATACATATATTTTTTTTGTGTGTGTATATATATATATAAAATCTTCTAGCTCTGCAGGTCAGAACCGTGACATGGGTACTACTAGGCTAAACTCAAGGTATGGGTAGCTAGGGCTGTTTTCCTTTCTAGAAGCTCGAGGGGGAATCTGTTCCCTTGCTTGTTCTGACATCCAGAGGCACTCCCATTTCTTGGCTCATGGCTCTCTTGGTCTGTCTTCAAAGCCAACAATGTTACCTATCTCTGAACAGTCTTTTTCCATTGTCATCTCCCTTCTCTCTTCTGTTTCCCTGTCCTACTTTTATTTTAAAGTCAGTTGATAAGCAACTAACTTGAATCTTATTTGTAACCATAATTGCTCTTTGCCACATAGCCTGACTTATTCACAGGTTCTGAAGATTAGAAAATGGACATCTTAGGGGTCATTCTGCCTAACACTGTAAAAATATGAACTGCTCTTGGATAAAATATTATTTTTTTCTTTTCATTCTACTTTTGAAAGTTTAAAGACAACATACTTTTTATATATGTCATTCTCTCCCTCCATAACCACTTCATCTTTCTCACCATCACTCACAAAATTTTTCCATTTAATTTTGTTATTTATGTGACTGAATGACCATGTACTCACTATACTGAGTTTGTTGCCGCTGAGGACTCAAAAATGGAAATAAAAAGTTCATTTAATTTTACAACCTAATAACCATTGTAAATTTTTGATATATTTGCTTCTACATTTTTCTATATTTTTAAAAGAAGTGTATGTTTAAAAATATAAGCTATGCTTTATTTCCTGGCCAAGTTGAAAAGGTTTCAATGAAAATAATTCTTGTGCATTATTGATATAAAATGGTATTTCTTTCCTTGACAATACGTTGCAAGAATCTTAACAAATATTTATAGACTTTGTCCTAGTAACCCCAATTCTAGTATTAAGAAATAATCAGAAATGTCAAGGATTTATGTATAAGGGTTTCCATTGCTATGCTCTTTGGAATAGTGAAAAACTGGAAGAAATACAGTTTTTATCATATAGAAATTTTCTTAAAACGTCCTTAGAAGTTTGGAAGAATCCACTGTGAAAAATGATTTGGGCGAGGGTTTGAGCCAAGGATTTCTTATTCATTCTTTTTTTCTGGTGGGGGGTGGTAATTTTTTAACCAACAAACATTACAGGAATGTATTTCATGATGCTAGGTCTGTGGATACTTACAGTTCTATTCATTTGAATCCAGTGAAAATTAGTTGACCATCTGTTATGTGCAAATCACTGTTCTATATCATATGAGTGGAACAAGCAAAAAATTATAAATAACAGTCCAGAGCTCAGCAATTCCCTCTTAAATACTGCTGCATTCTCAATAATCTCATGTGTTCTGCAGAGATTTAGTCTAAGGTGGGGCTGGGCAACAGGAAATTTTATAACAGTAAATTTAGCATAATAACAAATTATTTTCTTCCACCATTATTTGCTGCTAGGCTTTGAATGCTTGAAAAAAGGAGATTCCTCTTCTTCAGCTTTTAAATGAACTGAGTTAGGAAATTGTTTACAATAATTTTTTTTCTTTGAGCTGTACTATCCTAAAGGGTTGATTATTTGGGATAAGATTACTTGTAAGTTACATAGTTCTCTCTGTAGAGCTTCAGCTCCATTCACACTATTGACAATTTCAAACTAATCAAGCTTTTTGAATTTTGAATTAGAGGATTTAGCCTCTTCTCTTTAAGAACCTACCCATATTCCCTCTCTCCCCACTTACTACCAAGTGTTGTCAATCATTATTAATTCTGATAAGTTTGTCAAATGGACAATCACATTAGTGAAATGAATTGCTCATGGATGTAAGAGAAAACAAACATTATAAAATGTACAGTGAGGCTATGAGTGACAATACACCTCCATGAGGCCTTCCAATGACTTTTCTGAAGCACAATCAATGCAAACATAAAAATCTCTAAAATAACCTAAAGAGATTCACAGATAATTCAGGTATGGCAGCTTCCTTACAGTGAAAGATCCTGAAAGAGACATTTCTATAATTCCTTCCTGGAATCAGTTTTCTCTGATTCTTTATAAACCATTAAAATGCCATGACCCCTTTATGTAAAATTATTTGCTCAAATACCTCCATCTTAACAAAAAGATAAAATTTTCATACAACCAAAGGACTATCAAAACAGGAGTCTAAGAAATGCAGCCACATTGGGTCTGAGTTCCATTTCATTTAGATACAGGCAGGTTTTGCAAGTCTACAACTTGAGGACTCTAAAGAGAGTAAAGAAGTTTGCGTCAAACAAGAAAAACCCAAAATTCCCAGCTATGAGTTAAGGTCATCATATTAGGCTGAGACAGAAATCAAAAGATAGAGTCTACCTCAAAACCAATAGGCAGCATGGCAGTTTTAAAGACAATCATAAGAGGCCTGTCCCTATCATCATTCCATTTACTCATCCTGGAAGCAGTTTGATCTTTTCTTTGTGTAGAGGATTATAGGCTCTTTCTGAGTTGGCTTTATCCTTATGAGTATATGGAACATAGTAGGCACTCATTTAATATTTTCTGAATAAATGAATGAATCTACTATGATCAGATGGCAACTTGTTTCAGTCACCTTTTTAGTCAATTGTGGACACTTCTGCTATGTTGTTTAAGTATTTTTTCCAGAAATACATGTTAGCTAATTATCATATTTTGGTATGATTACAATTTTATATGGAAGACAGTTAATATCTTGACATTTTAGTAAAATTGACTTCAAAAAATATTTGCAATTTAACTTGAATTCAAATGTAAATTTTGGAAAAATATTTTACAAAGACTTAAGATCTACAACAGGGCATTACTAGGCAAACATAGGATAGGAAGCATCCCAAAGACTAATCAGAACCTGTAAGTCTTCATAGTCCTTCATTTATTTATTTATCTATCCAACAAATACTTATTGAGGTTTAGAAGAGAAAAAGCAAACCAAATTTTTTTTTAATGTGAGTCACCATATTTTGCATTTCACATATCAACTCACTTCATTTTCAAAATTCTGAAGTATGAGTTATCATTTCACAGATTAAAAAAATTAAAGTTTTGAGAGTTTAAGTGTCAGAAGGGATGTATCTATCAGGTGGTGAAACTAGAATTCCAATTTATGGCATTCTTAATCCAAAATCCATGAACAGAGCTACATGAATGCCTACTTCTGATTCAGTGAGTTTGTGCAAAGCACTGTGATATATATGCATTGGGAGATCCTAAAATAAATTGAATATGGCTTCTGGCTTAGGTAGGCTTTTATTTGTAAGAGTAATAATACAGGATCATGTCTTAGTCTGTTCAGGCTGCTATAACAAAATGTCATAATGTGGGTAGCTTACAGACAACAAACATTTATTTTTCGCTGTTTTGGGGCTGGGAAGCCTAATGTCAAGGCACTGGCAGATTCATTGTCCGTTGAGGCCCTGCTACCTGGTTCACAGATGGTAACATCTTGCTGTGTCCTCACATAGTTAAAGAAGGAAAGTAGGTTTCTTGGGCCTCTTTTATAAGGGCTCTTATAAAAATAAAGAATCACATTCATGAGAAGGCTGCCCCTGTGATCTTATCACCTTCCAAAGGCCCAGCCTCCCAATACTATTACACTGGAAGTTAGGATATTATAACATAAAATTTGAAGAAACATTCAGATGAGGCCAGTACATAAATAATTATACAGTAATACAAGGTAAAAAGTTATGGAGCAAGAATAGATATGGGTGTATTGCAGTTTATGTGACAAAAACCTGCTTAGACGAAATTAAAACTTGATGATCTACATAGCTTTGCTCAAATTCTTAAGTACTTTATTCATGGATAAGTAGAAAAAAGTGATTAAACATGAGATGACAATAAATGATTTCACAAATCAAATACAATTATGATGCTTGATATTCTGTTGATTCCAAATTACCTCATTTTTGGTTTCTGCACAATGAGTTAGGAAGAAATGGACCACTTCTAGGTAATACAAACTCATGTTCTTCTCATTATTTAGTTCATGCTGTAGTATTTCTTCATTCATCTTTTAGATCTGAACTTGGGAGAAGCACAGAAAGAAAGGCTAAGGTGCCAGAAACACTTTCAGTGTGATTCAGTAGCACAACTGCTCAGTTTCAGGCTGTCGGCACAGTTGTAGACAGGACAGTGTTTCTGCAATTAATCTTTCTGATGCAGCAATGATACTCTGCAGAACAGAACAATTACCATTAGTTACTGCTCTTTTCCCTCATTCCTGGCCAATGAGCTTGGCCAATGAGCCAGAAGAACTCTGATTGAAAACCAAGAAGGGGCCAGAGTCATTAGCATTTTCCTTTTCTTGGTATGGTCACATCCTTCAGTTCACTGAGCTTGGATGTGGCCTATTTGATGAAATAGAAACTCTATTTTGCTAATAATAATCATATCCACATTTGCACCCACCTGCCATTTTAGCTACACTATACTCATAGTTATAATAAACGTCTGTTTACATACATGTACATCCTTCTAGAGAAAATCATAGTGAAATTTAAAACACAGAAAGAAATCGGATTTCCAAAGCAGAACATTATGAGGGAACATTATCTTCTATTTTTAGAAAGGATGAGAATGGTGTTCAGAAGCTGAATGGCAGGGAGCCATGCATCCTGAGCCTCCAGCAATGATTCATATTTTTGATAGTTTGAGTGAGTTAAGCTTTGTCTCTGTCATAGCAAACTCTTTATACCTGGATGAAGATATAAATCCTGGGGACACTAGAAGGAATAGAGCCCATATACTCTGCCCTTTATGCCAGAAGCAATTGTGTGACAGCTTGAAACAGAAATACATGTTAATGTCCCTACTATTGCTCTGTTCTTTAGGAAACAAACTTTATTTCCCTGAGTTCTTGACAAGGGATAAGAAATGAATCCTGATCATGAGAAGATTGAAAACATGTTACTTTTGGACCCTATGAGGAAAGTTGGAAAGCCCGTATCAGTGACTATATGAAATAATAATAGCCCAATACACAGTATTTAACGACAGGACTTCTAAGGGGACCAAAAGCTCTCAGTGGAGCATGAGGCCTTTACAATGAGTCTTGAGACTCTGGAAGCCTCCTGGCCCAGAGCCAATACATCACAGTCAGCGGCTGGGAGAAATGATGAGGAGTGATTTACACCTTCTGCCTCCCAGTCTCTGTGAGATGCTAAGTGGATACTTTCCTATTCCAAGTAGTCCAGTGTCGATAAAACAGGTATTTGCTTTTCCTTCTGAGGGAGGCCTTCCTGGTACACTGTCCTTCCTCCAGAAATAAGGAAGCTCCCATTTCAAAATCATGCCTCCTCTTCACCCTTCTGCTTAAGGAACAAAAATGGGAAACTCCTGTTGAATGCTTTGGACAGGGTTTCAGTTGTACTGTTTACACCAGGATGCTACCCAAACCCACAATTATTTCCTCCTCATATTCTCAAAGCCTTGCTTGGCTGAAGGGTAGATTTTGATCTACTGGACAGCAGAACTAGGTCTCATTATCCTTTATACGCCCCAGCTCCCAACATCATAACTTGCACAGTAGGCATTCAGTAATGGTAGACCAATTTTTTTTGTGACTCAGTTCTATTAGTATTCTAATCCGTTCATAGAAAGGCATCTCACACTTTATTTCATTCTGCTTTGTAAAAAATCATGAAATGTTATGATTCTTCTACTATGCTCACATCTCAATGCATTTTAAGACAAAAATGCTGGATAATTATGCATGCTTATATAATCCTAGACAGTGAGATATGTGTCTAAAAATTCTGTTAAAACACTCATCTTTTAGAACTATGGCAGAAATCTATCTCAAGATTCACTTGTGGTCTGCTTTTGTTCACTGAATTATCTCAAGTGCCAAGAATGGTGCTTGACATATATAAAAAGAAAACACCTAATGCTTTTAAAAATAGCATTGCAAATACTTGAGGTTGGACGTAGCAAAAATTAGGTACAGAGTCTTGCTCTGTCCCCCAGGCTGGAGTGCAATGATACAATCCCGGCTCACTGCAACCTCTGCCTTCTGGGTGCAAGCAATTCTCTTGCTTCAGCCTCCTCAGTAGCTGATTTTACAAGTGTGCATCACCATACCCAGCTAATTTTTGTACTTTTAGTGGAGATGGGATTTCGCCATGTTGGCCTGGCTGTTCTCGAACTCCTGACCTCAAGCGATCCGCCCGCCTCAGATTCCCAAAATGTTGGGATTACAGGTGTGAACCACTGCACCTGGCCAAAAATTAGGTATTCTTATAATGGAATTTCCCATTTGCCTTTTTTCCATTTACTTTTTATAATTAAACTAAATTTGCAAGAGAAATTACTGATGGGACAAACACATATCAAACTATAATACATCCTAAATCACTGACCATAGAAGGCATATATTCATGTGATGACATCAATTTATTATGGATCAATTTGCAGCCAAGCATTCTCCTAAACCTGTCTGATGTTTTGGCAAGATACTTGAAAGCGCTCACTAAAAATTTATTAGTGTAGCTTGAAATAGTTTCCCCCTCATTCTCCATTCTCTGGCTCAACAAAGAGAATACTATTTGCCCTCTGAACATATAGATTTTATAGTTTAATGTAGTAATAGACATGCTTGCCAAGAATCACAGTTTTTAATGAGCCTTTATTAAAACCATTCTGTGTTTTCACTTTCATTATAAATATTTAATTTTAAAAAACTCATTGTATTTAAATTTGTCTAACTTTTGTAATCAAAGCTTAAGTATTGACTTGAAAATCTATTTTGTATCACTGTGCATCTTCTTGTTAAAGTTTTGAATCTAAGCAGCTCAATTAATTGACACTGATGTTGAACATATATAATATGTAAACTTTTCAAACTGAATTCACATAGGTGCCAAAGAACATGTTGCTTTCATATACGCGTTTTTAAGCAAGATACAACTTTGAAAGACTATGTACTTAAGATATTGATTCAAGTTAAAAAGCATTAGCTTGGTGCAATATACACAGCACCAAATTAATAGCTTTGTTGGTTACTGAAGATCATGAACTTAAGATTTTCTGCTTTGTAGAAGAAACCAAACACTGACATTTCAAATTGGGACCAGGGAAAGGTGAACTTTTATGCCTCCAGTTCCGTATACAATAAAAATTTAGCTGTTTCTGCTGACCCATAAGTGTCAAATAGTTAATCCAAATTATCTTTCTAGATGAAAGTTGACATAAACGATGGTGGCAAATTTATTAATAATGTTTCCCAAACTGTCTACTTTAGAGACTGTTTTACAAATAAGCGAATAGAAGTGAGTTTTTATTTCTTTGTGTGACTTTCTAATTAATGTGGTATCATTTATTTTCTCTTTCAATATTGAGACTTTAGGATAAGTTGGTTATCTCCTCTCAAAAAAGGGGGGAAATAGAAAATATTAAGTCACAGAAAAAATAAAATAGTGGAAAGCCAAGTGATACGTTTATTGGCAAAAGTTGCCTTGACTTACTGGATTTGGATAACTTCACATTTTGTCTGCTTTTTAAACAAGGGACTCCATATTTTTATTTTGTACCAGGCTTTACAAATTATGTTGCCATCCTTGATAAAAATCTATTACATCTAATTTCCTTGAGTGAAATAAACAGATAAATGGGATTTTTTAAATTCTGCTTATATCAATATTTTAAAAAGATAATTGTTCAGACATTAAGCTTTGTAATAAATTATTACAAAATAAAAGGTAACACATGATATTGCAATAAAGCATATCAGGGAGTTATCAGAAGTCTTCAAAGAGTTTAAGATCTCTGGTTTCGATCACTGCTTCAAGATTGCAAAGCAAGTTGCCAGAGGCTTAAAAGTAAAAATTAAATGTAAAGGTCTATGCATCAATAAAAAAAGAATATTATTTTGGATGAACCAATCATTAAGCAAGAAGATAATTTTAATATTTTTTCCCTTGCAATTAAAAATACATGGTAGAATGCAGACAAGTGCTTTGAATTATATACCAATCATGAAGTCATGATTGTTTTCTTGTAAAACATTCCACAAGTTACAGTAAATATCAGAGGAAACATGAAGATACTATTAGTTAAATTTACATATAAAATTAAATTTAGGCTAACATGAAATGGATTCTTATGATGAGATAAATCTTTTTAGAAAAATTTTCTTTAAGAACATTCAGCTTTATATATGCTAACACTTATAGTTTGAAATAACTTGTCAGAAATTTATCTCAACATTGTCATGGCCTATAAATATTCTTAAAAGTTTCAGAACATTGGGAGGCCGAGGCGGGCGGATCACGAGGTCAAGAGATCGAGACCATCCTGGCCAACATGGTGAAACCCTGTGTCCACTAAAAATACAAAAGTTAGCTGGGCGTGGTAGCACGCGCCTGTGGTCCAGCTACTCTGGAGGCTGAGGCAGGAGAATTGCTTGAACCCGGGAGGCGGAAGTTGCAGTGAGCCGAGATTGGGCCACTGCACTCCAGCCTGGCGCCTGGTGATGGAGCAAGACTCTGTCTCAAAAAAAAAAAAAGTTTCAGAACAAGTGAATCCTCAGAATGATACTCTTAAACTAAAATTTATCAAAAATTGTTTGCTATCAAACATTTGCCCAGAGTGATTGACATCACTTTTATATATTTATTTTATTTTTTTAAGTTCTGGGTTACATGTGCAAAATGTGCAGGTTTGTTACGTAGGTAAATGTCTGCCATGGTGGTTTGCTGCACAGATCAACCTATCACCTAGTCATTAAGCCATCTGACAAAGGTCTAATATCCAGAACTTATAAAGAACTCAAGCAAATTTACAAGAAAGAAACAACCCCAATAAAAGTGAGCAAAGGATACGAATAGACAAGACATACATGTGAAGAGGTGCCTTCTGCTATGATTGTAAGTTTCCTGAAGTACAGTCAAAAGTAAAAAAAAAAAGAACCAGATTGGTTTAAGATATTTGATATGGTTTGGCTCATCTCCACTCAAATCTTACCTTGAATTATAATAATCCCCATGTGTCAAGGGCAGGACCAGGTGAAGGTCATGATCATTGGGGTGGATCTCCCCATGATGT
>CAUYQU010054092.1:0-19854 GCA_963574635.1 Cheracebus regulus
CATAAAAACTCTAGAAGAAAATCTAGGCAAAACCATACAGGACATAGGTGTAGGCAAGGACTTCATGAACAAAACGCCAGAAGCATTGGCAACAAAAGCCAAAATAGACAAATGGGACCTAATAAAACTCCACAGCTTTTACATGGCAAAAACAGTAATTTTTTAAAGAAGTGATGATAGAAAGAAAAAAGGCTTTGAGTTTCTTGGGGCAAAATCTTGTGGGAAGGCAAATAAAGGGCATATAAAGTATAGTTATTTCAGTCCATTTTGTGCTATTAAAAAAAATCTAGACTAAGTAATTTATGAAGGAAAGAGGTTTATTTGGCTCATAGTTCTGAAGGCTGCACAAGAACCAGGTAACCATCATCTGACTGGCTTCTGTGAGGGCTTTTGTGCTGTGTCAAAACATGGTGGAGGCTAGTCACGGTGGCTCACGCCTGTTATCCCAGTACTTTGAGAGACCAAGGCAAGCAGATCACTTGATATCAGGAGGTTGAGATCAGCCTAGCTAACATGGCAAAACACTGTTTCTGCTAAAAATACAAAAATTAGCCAACTGTGGTGGCTGGTGCCCATAGTCGCAGCTACTTGGAAGGCTGAGGCAGGAGAATCCTTGAGCATAGCAGGTGGAGGTTGCAGTAGCCAAGTTGTGCCACTGCACTCCAGCCCAGGCAACAGAGCAAGACGCTGTAAAACAAACAAACAAACAAGCCAAAAACAAGGTGGAGAAGGTCAGAAGGGAAGCAGGTATATGCAAAGAGGAGCCAGACCTGAAGAGCATCCTGGCTTTATAATAATCCACTCTCATAGGAACTAAGTCCTTCCCTCAAGAACCAATTCAGTCTCAGAGCAAAAACTCACTACCGTGAGAACACCAAGCCCTTCATGAAGGACGCATCATCATGAACCAAACACCTCCCACTAGGCCCCACTTGCAAGCACCACCACACTGAAGATTAAATTTCAGCATGAGATTTGGAGGAGACAAACCATATCCAACCATAATGGAAATCTTCTTAGTGCAGATTCCTCTGGTACTATCTCCAGGTTAAAGGGGTCTAAAGTCGTGTCCAATCATTAAACTTTGTTCTCCTTAGTAGAAGGGAGCAGGATAGATTTTGTCTTTGGTAAATCTATTTCCTGCTATTAGACAAATAGAGGGAGAACAGGGAGCTTTTCTCCATCTGCTGCTTGTTTTCTGCAGAACAATCCATATCCTGAGACAGCATTTGGTCTCCCACACAAGAAAAGGAAACTGTAGACCAACATCTTTCATAAACCTCCATAAGAACCACCCTCCATAAGCAGAGGGCAAGCTCACACCAAAAAAACAGGTCAGTAGGTAGTCAAAAACTTATTCAGGAGAAGCTGACATACCAGGCACTTGAATGTCAGTTTCAAGGGCAGCAAGACAAAAGTAGATCTTCGGGCTTGTAATGCACATCCGACCTGTCTCTTATGCCATGTAAAGAAAAATGAAAGTGGAAAAAAAGAAAAAGTTACTAGTTGTGTGTTAAACCATCTGGTTGCTTTCTTAATCTATTTACTTTCTTTTTAAAGGGATTCTTTGGGTTTCCTCCAATCTGATCAACATTCCCAAGGAAAAAGAAGATGTTCTGGGCAGCAGTAGTTATTTTGGTCCTCAAGTTAGTGCATCCTGCAACTCATTTCTCGGCCATGTAGCCAGAAGACATTTCTCAACACTAAGATTCTGGTTAGTGTGGGCTACAGGAAACTCTCTTGGGATTTTAGAGGGTGGAAGCTTGGCAGCGCCATTCTGTAGCGCACACTAGTGTAGTTACTAGCATCCTCTAAGCCAGCAGGCTTACCTCACTGACTAACATAAAAGAGCAGCTAAGCCAAACGTGTTTGTGTAGCTTTGTGGCAAAGGGCTTGAGCTTCTGCAGCATCATCTTGTCATCAAGGCCAGAGGCAACAAAAATGCATATGAGGCTGGGCACAGTGTGGCTCACGCCTATAATCCCAACACTTTGGGAGGCCAAGGCAGGCAGATCACTTGAGGTCAGGAGTTCCAGGCCAGCCTGACCAACATGGTATAACTCTGTCTCTACCAAAAATATAAAAAATCAGCTGGGCATGGTGGCGCATGCCTGTAATCCCAGCTACTTGGGAGACTGATGCAGGAGAATTGCTTGAACCTGGGAGGTGGAGGTTGAAGCGAGTCGAGATCATGCCACTGCACTCCAGGCTGGGAGACAGAGTGAGACTCCATCTCAAAAAGAAAAAGCACATGAGTTTCTGCCTATCCTGTGGGTTGAAGTGTGTTCTCATGAGGTGCTAGCCAGCTCCTGATCTTCCCTTCCTGACTGCCTGACCCGTGAACTTCAGGCTCCAACATCAATCACAAGCTGAAATAGTCTTGTCATAGAAACTGTTTAACCAGCCTCCCACAATGGCATAAACCAATTCCTTATAATAAATCTCTCAACTGTTTATTCATCTATTTATCATCAACATTCTACTGTTTCTGATCCTACCAATAACTGATACTAGCAAAGACTCTAGTATGGAACCTAATGAAATACCAAGGTTTAAGAAAAAATCAAAGTAAGAAATTATTTTAAAATGTTATTTTAAAAAAGTATGTAGAGAACCAGATCATTTCATTTTTGGAAGCCAAGAAAAAACAGATATTAAATATTGACAACATCAAATACACCATATGGCTCTACTAAAGTAAAGGCTGGATGTTATCTCTTGAATTTAGCAGTTATACAATCACTCTGTACCTTAGTTAAGGAAGTTCTTGTAGATATGTAAGTGTAGAAGGCAGTTTGTAGTTGATTTGAGAAATGTATAAGAGGTAAGAATTTAAAGCTAGTGAGTATAGCAACCTCTTTCCAGAAAATAAGAAAATTTAAACAATAACTAAAAGGGAGTTAATAATTACTTTTTGTATTAAAAATGGAGAGACTTGGGCATATATAAACTGCATAGGATAAAATCACATAAGTAATAATGAATGGTTCTGAGAAAATACTTGTGATGGATAGAGCAATATCTCAGTGAAAGTAGGAGAAAATGAAATCTGAGGATACATGTAGATATTGGCCTTCAATACAACTCATCCTCTGATATTGATGGCAAGATATTTTCCTAATAGAGTAGAAGAGAAAAAAAGGAAAAATAACATGAAGAGTCCATAGGAGGGAGCCTAGTCTTCCAGCAAAAGTACTTTCAGTGCATAGATACGATTCAAGGTTGGTATCAGAACTTACTTCAACATGATCATAGGTCATTATAGGGTATTCCATATGATTTTCACACATGGGAAATAAAATCACATCAAATATCAATGTCAACTTTGAACTTTTTTTAGGAGAAAAAATTTACCATAGGGTAATTACTATGAGGGGAAGAGTCAGTCCCACCTATAATTCATAAACAAGACTGATTGTTATTATAAGCAAACATCTCCAGGTCTTCTCCTCCTACTCCTTATCATCAGGCAGGAGGGAAAATTACCTTCTATAACTTTGTCCTTGTCTCTAAGTTCATCAGCTAAGCTTGTTATCCAAAAGATGTGAGAGTCTGTTAAAATAAACACATTCATGCTTTGCACTTAAGATGTACAAAGTTTCCTGGAATATCCCAAGCCAAAGAAATGCCATAATTCAGGTATTTAGAGCCCAGTGAAGGAACTCTGAATGTAGAAACAGGACCCAGGAATGTTCAATAATATATTTTACTGTGCCCTCATGTTACCCAACACACACATATACACAAAAACTCTCATATCTTTACTAAAACATTTGTAAAAACAAGAATCATTAGCCAGGTCATCATTGTTAACTGGAGATGTTATGAAAATATCACATCCTTATAAAAAGAATGCTTTTGTTAATTTCTGCTACTGGTGCTAAAGAGCTATTTGCTCCTGGGTAATAGTCAATTCATTTTCTCTCAGATTTACAGCATCTGGATTTGTAATGTAGGGTTTAATTTTATACATAAACTAGAGCTCAGCCTTTCCATTGATGGACACACCTAGGAAGTATAATATGCTATGTGTAAAGCTTTATGTTTATTAAACTAAAGTTGAGGGGAGGTCTGGCAAAATTAATTACTGCATGAAAAAGTCAGTGGTGCTTTCTTAGTGGTAAGATCAGATAGATTATATAAAACTTTTCCAGGAAAAAGAGGTTATAATTAACTCTACTCAAAATAAGAATGATATTTCTTATTTTGCATGAGCAAACAACAACAAAAAAAACCTGAAATAAAATGTTTAACTTAAATTAGTATCTTAACAAAACATCAAAAATGCCAGACAGATAAACATTGTTTTTTGCTCTTATTTTCTTTTCTTTCTTTCTTTTTTTTTTTTTTAAGACAGGGTTTCTCACCATGTTGGTCAGGCTGGTCTTGAACTCCAGACCTCACGTGATCTGCCCACCTTGGCCTCCAAAGTGCTTGGATTATAGGCATGAGCCACCACGCCCGGCCTTGCTTTTATTTTCATTGTTAATTCATGTTTTGTTTGTTTGCTTTTGGTTTTGGGTCCTGTTTCTTGTCACTCAAATATGTGAACCCTTTTGACTCATTTTTTCAGGAAGACACGGATAACAGTAATTTATTGTTTATTCAATAATATTTTCTGAGCCCCTACAATAATTCTGACATCAAAAACCCAGAAATAATTATGACACAGAAATCATTGCCTAAAGAGAATACCAGGCACATACTAGTAATTAGAGCATTGTGCAATATAATTTATTATTTTCTCATTGTCACCCGCATGGTTCTCTCTTATTGCCCACATAGTTCCCTTTTATGGCACTAGAATATTTTTACATGCCTGTCTCTCCATACATATTATACTCACTTTTGAAAAGAAGGTCTGTATATTTGAATACTGTGGTTAGTACCAAGTACGGTAACTGGTACATAGCAATACTTACTAAATACATATGGAATTAATTGAATTCTGATATTTGTGCTGCTGAAGAGTTTTACAAAAGAATTATCTTTATCTTTTTAAGGAAGCAAAGACTTCTCATCTGATAAGGTTTGGATATGGGTCCTCACCCAAGTCTCATGTAGAATTGTAGTCCCCAGTGTTGAAGGTGAGGCCTAGTAGGAGGTGACTGGATCATGAGGTTGGATTTCTCCCTTGCTACTATCTTTGCTATAGAGAATTCTCATGCGATCTGGTTTAAAAGTGTGAGGCACCTCCTCCCTCTGTCTTCCTCCTGCTCCTGCCATGTGAAGTGCTGGCTTCCCCTTTGCCTTCTGCCATAAGTTTAAGTTTCCTGAGGCCTCCCCAGAAGCTGAGCAGATTCTGCCATGCTCCCTGTACAGCCTGCAGATTCATCAACTGACAAAATCTCTTTTCTTTATAAATTACACAGTCTCAGGTCTGTCTTTGTAGCAGTAATCCATCACCCATCACTAGGTTCACAACACAGACTTATAACAAAAAAATAGATTAACAAGAGAAAAGCATACAGATTTATTTAACATAAATTTTGTATAACTCAAGGGCCTTCAGAAATGAGGTAAAGTGATAAACCTGGGTCTTTTTATAATTAGTTTTAATAAAGAGTGGTCAGTCATGGAGAATTATGATTGGACAAAGACAATAGAACCTAATGGTAATAAACAGGGTGGGGACTTGGCAAGGCCTATTTGCTCAGATTCTTCACTGTGCCCCTGTGCTTCAAATGTAAAGATGTTCCTTTGCTCTGGGTATAAGGAGGGCCTTTCTCAAGTGAGGGTTTTATGACCCGCTTCAGAGGAGAAAGGTGGGAGTGGTCAGAGAGTGACCTCCCTGGGTCCAGCTTCAGGAGGAAAGAGTCAAGGGAAGGTGAGAATGGCCTTCTTGAGTCTGCTGTTTACTCAAATGCCCAGGTTTAGGTTTGTCCTAAACCCCATCATCATGAAGGCAAAAAAGGAGGAAATTCAATGTTCAAAACTACACAGAATGAAAGTTTGAGGACTATATGAAAAAACAAGTATTCCAGCATGGCTAATTGAAAGGCTATCTTGGAAAAAATGATGGCCGGGTAAGCTAAGAAGATTGATTCTATTCAGATAATAGATGTCCTGGTGTCTCATGCCAGAGTCAGGATTTTTCTCTGTAGACAAAAGAGAATCACTAAAGATTTTTGAACATGAGAGCAATGACTATATAATTAAACCAAATTATCTGTGTTTATTATTGCACTATGGGAAAATGGCCAGTACTTTTTTACCAAATTAGGAGGATATAGTTGAGATGGTCTATGTGCCACACTCAAAATTATGAAAGGGGGTCATTTTGGAGGATTCCTCAAATAAAATGGTTTAAAACTGAATTAGGACAAGAGCAATATCTATCATACTCCAATCTGGGGCAATATACATACATATCAAGATATGATTAATGGGGAGGAAAAAATGGCTTTAGGTATAAGCCCTAAATTGAAAATCATAAAGGTATAATACTTTAACAGATAGACTAGGCTTTAGTGTTTTAACAGCTAGTGTTTAAAGTTAACTTCAGGATAAGATGTTAAAATAAGACTCTCAAATACCATAATATTGAAGATATGATGGGTTAACATAAGAAACAAATTGATTTGGGTATAGATACTGTTGAGAAGACAAAAATCTTTTTCTCTTCATATGTTTCATTTTCCAAATAGGGCACAGTAAATTAGACTTCTCAAAGATAGATGTGAAATTAAATAATTCACACTTGAAGCTATTGGAATTTTAAATTACCCTGGGCCTTCAAGGAATGCGGCTATGCAACCTGAGTTACAGGGCATGCAGCTGGAACTTCTGCCTTTTGTTCCTCCAAATAATTAAGACCAAATGGTGCCAGAGGTAAGATCTCCCCTTGGATCGCTATCCCTCCTCAAGGAGTAAGAAAATAATCTTGCTTGGAATGGAGCAACCAGTAACCAAACAAATTGCTGTGGTATAACTTCCTGGTCTTGTGTGAAGAAAATAATCTTACTTGGAATGTAGCAACCAGTAACCAAACAAATCGCTGTGGTATATGTTCCTGGTCTTGTGTGGAAAAGGTTATAATTCTACTAGAACTTCTCTGTCTCTGCTTATGCAAGTAAAACCCGAACTCTGCCACTTTGGAAACACTGACTCCATTTGTTTGTATCCAGCACTTTCCCAGATGGCCATCCTCAAGATTTGCACTCGAATAATCTCTATATGTAATCATGTTTTTTGAATCTCATTATTTAAGGTTGCCATTGTGGCAACCACAAAGGAATAAGAACAGGCCTCTAATAATCTGTCACTTTGCTGACAGCCAGAGCCATGGTGCCAGCATGAACAGCTTCCATTCATCTGACTTCACCAGAGTCAATGGGATCCTTGGAAAGGCCCCTCTCGGTCTGAATCCTCCTAGGTTTGTCTGAGCTGCACACATTTCTAACTCAACAAGGTTGGAACTGAAGCTCTGCTGTAAGGTAGTTTTATTTGCTGTTCTCTAGAGATTGTACTAATTGCAGCTTTGTGATTTTCACTTTTCTCTGAGGTCAAGGTTTTGTTTGAGATTACTAATTACAGTTATCAGAAACTTTCTTGTTTGAAATTTTGGTCAGGGGGAAAACAGTTTCTGAAAAAAGAAAGTAAATTTTTATGACTTATGCAAAAATAAAAGCAAAAATATTACCTTTTAAACTAGCCAGATTCTGAAACTATGTTCAATTAATAAATCTAAACTTTCTCCATGAATAACCAGAATTATAAAACGCTCTATGAATATAAGTCCTGAAAAAGGAGGTGCTGCTTCCTCCCAGCCAAAGGTAAGTTAGGCAACTAAGGTCTCTTAGGAGTGGTGGAGCTTATTGCTCATGAGGTGAAACAGGAATTCCTTATGAACATGCAAGGAATCTTCCTTAATCAGGTGAGCACACATAAAGGTTTATCACCTGATGCCTTAAGGACCCCAGCTTCTTGGGATCACTGAAACACATAGAGGAAAGAAATGACTCAAGGTGACACCTTGAGAAGCTATTCCCATAAGCAATACACCTGAACCCAAACACTTTCCACTAGGTTTTCAATCACTCAGAAAGAAAAACGTAAATTATAGACAATCATATCTCTAAAACTAAGTCTTCCTCCTTAAAGAGAGATCCACCATTAGAAATACCAGCTGCACCAAATCCCCATATGTTATTGACTGCCTTCTGAAGGACTGTGTTAAGGAGAAAAACTTCTCTTCCTGAGTCCACAAGGGGCGTTGTTTCAAAGAGTTTCAAGAGTTTCGTAGCACTATCCTCCATCCAGCCCCCATGCGGGAATGTAAAGTTCTTCGTCTGACTTTCCCATGCCAGGGCTAGGTGGAAAATCCAGGTGAGCTTCTTTGTTCAAAAAACCCACCAAAAGCTCTGGAGGAGGGGGCCTCTGTTGGGGACAAAGTAGCCAATCCGATATCAAAGTCAAAGATGAATCACTCCAGCGGAAGTTTGAAAGAATTCCTCTCATTGGACAAAAACATGAATGGGGCAGGAATAAGTTCAAGGTTAAAATCCCACTGCTCCTTACCTATATGTATTCCTCTCTTGGATCCTCTCCCATGGCAGCGTGGGAGCTCTCTCTCTTTTTTGCCCTCTTTTTTTTCTTCTCTCTCTGCCTAATAAATCACTCTCTGCTAAACTCTTTGGGTCCACGATATTTATTTGAATGATAAGCTCACCATGCCTCCGGGGCCCTTTTCCCCATTTCTGGGGTAAGAGAGGCCAAGGACCTGGACACATCAAAGTAGGGAACTGGGAGCATCTTCATTACACCCCCACTCCAACCCCGCTTACATCTTTGGTGAGCCAGCAAGGAGTATGTTCTCAGACTTCAGAGTGGCGAGTGATATCAGATCTTGCTAATCTGTCCTTTCGCTTCTTTTAATTTTGTTAAGGAGGAACACAGGGCAGCTGGGCCTGCATGGGGCTGCACGCAGCTGGTGGAGGCAAGGCCAGGTGGGCACAGCCACCTCTGCAAGCCATGCGCAGCCTTTCAGTAGCACAGCTGCCAGGACTTAAAGACACAGGCATCAGGCTTTCTCTGAATCAGCGTCCCTTTCTTGCTATTTTCTTCTTTTTCTGGCCCAGCCGAGGGTCGACAGGAGGAAGGGAGCTCCCGAACTCCCAGTTCTGTCTAGTCAAGGTTGAGCCTGACTTAAAAACTCCAAAGAAAAAGTGGCCTATGCTAGCCATGCCCAGCCTTTCAGACACACAGCAGCAGCGCAGAAGCAGCTGGCCAGGGCGGCTGGAACAGCTGCTGCCTGTGCAAGCCACACCCAGGCTTATAGACACACACTGGCAGCAGTGGCTGCACCAGGACCACCGCAGTAGCTGGACCTGACGGCAGGAACAAAAGCCACCTGTGCAAGCCACGCCCAGCCTTTCAGACCCCAACCTCCTATATCCAAATTTCCATGGGGGAAACTTCTTCCCAGCTCTTTCCTCTAAGATATTTCCCACACATAAGGCTCTTGGGGTGGCAGTCCAGGGGCCCATGCCCATGGTGCCCTTGGGCTTATGCCTATGAGAACCTCCTGTTGTATAAATGTACAGGGCTACTTCCATTAGTCTGCAGTTCTGGGTTATGTCCTAACAGAGCCAGAGTCTATCAATGGGTACTGGAGGCCATAGGACATTGTGTTGTTGGTCACCCCCAATTTCCCAATCCAACTGAATGGTGCTAGACTTTAATGATGTACAGTTTGTCTTGCCTAGGATTGGCTCTCCGTACGGCAGAACTTCTCCATCTGGAATACCATAGTCAGACCTGGTCCGAGGCTCAAATAGTTAATTTCAGGCCCCACAACCCTAGGGCATATTCCTATAATTGAAAATGGGGTGAGGAAAGAGGCCTGGGTCCTGAGAGCATTGTCCTGGTCTTGGCCATGTGGCCTGCCATGACCTTCTTTAAGACTGTTGTGCTTAAATGTCCCTCTCAGGAAGCTTATAATCCTACAGCAGTTTTATTGTCGGGCCTATGTTAATCGAGCTCGTGTTAGGGAATATTGGCACCCATCACCCAAGCCTCACTGGCCCAGTTATTCAAGGATGCACCAGTACAGGGCCACGAATCCTGACAGTCACCATGTCCTTAAGGTGGCCATAAGGACATTTAAACAGTGAGGGTATGTGCGTGATGCCAGTAAGTGTGATTAAACCTGGCATGTGGGGGACCCAGAAGATGGTCACACATCTAAGGTGCAAAGAAACTACAAGGTGCTATAACTGGGGGATGCCCCAGGGCTAGCATTTGCAAGGAATAACTGGGGTGCAGGCATCCCTGTGTTCAATTTCAGATAGGTGCTACTCTTCCCAAGGCAAAATCACCCTTAAAGTGTGTCCTGGATAACTGGGACCAATTTGACCCACAATCTTTGAAGAAGCAACTCATTTTTCTCTGCCAAACAGCGTGGCCACGATACCCTCTGCCAAGTGGAGAAACCTGGCCTCCTAAAGGAAGTATAAATTATAACATCCTTCTACAGTTAGACCTGTTCTGTAAGGGAAGGTAAATGGATTGAGGTCCCCTATGTGCAAGTTTTCTTCTCTCTAAGGGATAATCCTTAGCTGGCTCCTCCTCAGGACTGCCCCTATATTTGGAACTCCCTGTGGCCCTTCCCTCCACCAATAGTGACCAGGTCTCCTCAGCGTCTATAACCCAAGAGGAATCAGGGAAGGACAAAGTGGCCCTGGCATCTCAGGCTACTAGGATGCCCCAACTCTGCCCCCTACAGGCAGTAGGAGGAGAATTTGGTCTAACCAAGGTACATTCTCCCTTTTCACTTTCTAACTTAAAGCAAATCAAAGCAGACTTAGGAAAATTTTCAGATGACCTGGACAAGTATATAGATGTTCTGCAGGGCCTGAGTCAGTTCTTTGAATTAAATTGGAATTAGATGATAATGTTATTGCTTAGTCAAACCCTAACCAGCAATAGAGAGAGGCTACTCTAGAAGCAGCTCAAGAGTTTGGGGACATCTGGTACCTTAGTCAAGTACATGACCAAATTAAGCCAGAGAAAAAGGATAGATTCCCTACAGGTAGACAAGCAGTTCCTAGCACAGACCCTCGCTGGGATCCTGACTCAAAACAGGAGGATTGGAGTCGTAGGCACCTATTAACCTACATACTTGAGGGATTAAGGCGATCTAGGAAAAAGCCCATGAACTATGCAATGTTATCTACCGTATCTCAGGAAAATGGAGAAAATCCAATAGCCTTCTCTAGGGCACGTTGGGCCCCACAGAGTCATGGGGTGTTCCTTATGCTGTGCTGAGGCACAGGATTGGAGAAATAAAGAGACAGGACACAGAGTACAAGGAAAACACAGCTGGGTTCAGGGGGCCATGCCACCTATAAGCGGAGTCAGGCAAGGCCCCGAACGTCCAGAAGCCTGAGTATTTATTGTGCATAGGTCAGGGGCCAGGGCAGTGAGTGAAATCATCTTTAAGGATAGTGATAGAGTGGTAAGCAATAAAACATGGGGTCCACTCCCATTAGGTCACCTAGTCCAGGAGGTGGACAGTGCACAGCAAGGGGCCTGTTCCCACAAACAGAAGGGCCATGTGCAGTAAGGGGTCCACCCCCATTAGGTCACTGAGACTTGAAGGTGGGCGGTGTGCAGTGAAGAGGGTGCAGTGTGCAATACTTCTATGTACGAGCAAACTACTTCTAAGAAGATTTATGGGAGGATGCTTTAAGTCACATAGCAGTGACAGAGCTGTCAAAGTTACTGCCACCTTCTGGCAGCTTCCAGTGAGTTCTATGGGAAGACGCTTTTCAAGCAGCATAGTAGCAAGAGCTGATAAACTTCGCAGTCACCAAGGTGGATTGCCGGTCTGAGGGCAGCCTTCCACAAGAACTGGAGCAAGGTCCTACAACTCCTTTATCAGGAGAAGTGGCTCTTGCCCCAAGCCTGCCATACAGCAGGTAGCTTTACAATACTGAACACTGCCACCTGGGCCATGGATTCTTGTCCTGGTATAACTGTTTTTCCCTAAATCATGCTCTGCTCTGTGTCTGCTCTAGGCATTCCTCCGATTACAAGCTGCTTATTCCTTAATTCATGCTCTGTACTATGCCTGCTCTAAGTATTCCTCCAATTATAAACTCAGATAATTATAGGTATGTATGTAGAGAAATATTCTTTAGGTACTCATACTATCAACTATTATATGATTATATAGATGATTATATAAAGGGATTCTTTAAGCCCAAATTCTATAAACTAATATATGATTATATAAAGAATTACATAAAAGGAAATAGCTGAGTAGTAACACTATAAAGTGAGATATTCCTCAAGCCCTAACTGTGCCAGGGTTCTGCTTAGCTCTGATTCCTTGGTGCCTATATGGGGGGTTACCCACACCTTCCTTGAGCAGTTATGGGAGGCCTTAAGAAAGTATACTCCCCTCTCACCAGACTCCATCGAGGGTCAGGTAATATTAAAAGACAAATTTATTATGCAATCAGCAGCAGACATTAGGAGGAAGCTCTAGAAGCTGGCCCTGGGGCCAGAACAGAGTCTAGAATTATTACTAAATCTAGCAAACTCGGTGTTCTATAATAGAGACCAGGAGGAACAGGCTGAAAGGAACAGGAGAGAACAGAGAAAAGCCACAGCCCTAGTCATGTCCTTCAGGCAGTAGATCCAAGGGGCTGGGAAGAGAGAAAGGCTTGTGTTAGCTGGCAGTCTGGCAGAGCTTGCTACCACTACGGCCTACTGGGACACTTTAGAAGAAATTGACCCCAGAGGAACAGACCACCTCCTCATCCTTGCCAACTGTGCAAAGCGGATCACTGGAAGGCACACTGTCCCCGGGGACAAAGGTTCCCAGCACCTGAGGTGGCTAACCAGATGACCCAACAGCAGGACTGAGGGTACCCAGCGCAAGTGCCAGCACAAGCTGTCACCCTCACTCAGCCCCGGGTAAGGCTAACCATAGAGGACCAGGAGGTCAATCTCTTCCTGGACACTGGTTCAGCCTTCTAAATTTTGCTTTCCTGTCCTGGACAGTTGTCCTCCAAGTCTAACTGTCCAAGGAGTCCTAAGACAAGAAGTCTCCCGATATTTCTCCCAGCCCCTAAGCTGTAACTGGGGAGATATACTCTTCTCCCATGACTTTCTCGTCATGCCACGAAGTCCCACTCCCTTACTAGGGTGGGACCTGTTAGCCAGAGCAGAAGCCATTACCTATATGAACATCATTAGGGAGGAAATCCCTCTCTGCTGCCCATTATTTAAAAAGGGGATTAATCCTGAGGTTTGAGCAATGGAGGAATAATTTGGGCAAGCAAAGAATGCATGCCCAATTCAAATAAGGCTAAAGGATCCCATTTCTTTTCCTTATCAAAGAAAGTAACCCCTAAGACTGGAAGCCAAAAAGGGGCTACAGGATATTGTAAGAAACTTAAAAGGTCGGGGTCTAGTAAAGTCCTGTAACAGCCCTTGTAATACTTGAATTTTAGGAGTACGAAAATCGAATGGGCAATGGAGGCTGGTGCAAGATCTCAGGCTTATTAATGAAGATGTGATCCCTTTATACCCATCTGTATCCAACCCGTACACCTTGCTCTCTCAAATACCAGGAGAGGCACAATGGTTTACAGTCCTGGACCTTACAGATGCCTTTTTCTGTGTTCCATTACATCCAGACTCCCAGTTTCCATTCACCTTTGAAGACCCTCTAGACCAAAATTCTCAGCTCACCTGGACAGTGTTAACCCAGGGCTTTTGAGATAGCCCCCACCTGTTTAGCCAGGCTCTAGCTCAGGACTTTAGTCATTTTTCACATCCAGGTACACCCCTGCTTCTTCAATATATAGATGACTTACTTTTAACTGCAAACTCAAAACCCAGCATCAGTAGGCCATCCAGGACCTTCTAAACTTTCTAGCCACCTGTGGATATAAGGTTTCCAAACCAAAAGCCCAACTTTGTAGGCAAGAGGTAAAATACCTAGGGCTTGTCTTATCTAAGGGCACTCAGGCCCTTGATGAAGACCATCTCCAAACCATACTGGCTGTCCCTCATCCAAAGACGTTAAAACAGTTGTGGGGGTTCTCAGGAATAACTGGTTTCTGCTGATTGTGGATTCCCAGGTATGGTGAAATAGTCAAACCCCTATTCACTCTGATTAATGAAACCCAAAAGGCTAACACCCATCTAATACAATGGGACCCTATAGCTGAGGCAGCCTTTTAGACCCTAAAACAGGCACTACTGCAGGTTCCAGCTCCAAGCCTTCCTACAGGGAATAACTTCTCCCTATACATTACAGAAAAGGCAGGAATGGCACTAGTGGTTCTCACTCACACTTGGGGGAACCACACACAGCCAGGGGCATATCTAAGTAAGTAAATGGATGCAGTGGCAAATGACTGGCCACACTGCTTGTGGGTCATAGCTGTGGTGGCTATACTGGTCTCAGAAGCTGTTAAAATAGTACAAGGGAAAGATCCAACTGTATGAACTTCCCATGATGTAGCTGGAATTCTGGCCTCTAAAGGAGGCTTGTGGCTGTCTGACAACCGCTTACTCAAATATCAGGCCTTAGTGCTCCAAGGGCCTGTACTTCAGCTGTGCACATGTGCAGCCCTCAATCCAGCTACTTTTCTTCTTGAGGAAGGGGCGGAAAAGTAACATGACTGTCAGCAGGTTATAGCCCAGAACTATGCAGCTCGAGAGGATCTCTTAGAAACTCCTCTAGTCAATCCTGACCTTGACCTATACACTGACGGAAGTTCATTTATGTAAAATAGAGTTTGAAAGGCAGGATATGCAGTAGTCGGTGATCAAAAAAGTACAGTGCTTGAAAGAAATTCCCTTCCTCCTGGAACCAGAGCACAGACGGCAGAACTAGTAGCCCTCACTTAAGCTCTAACATTAGGAAAGGAAAGAGAATAAACATATACACAGATTCCAAATATGCTTACCTGGTTCTGCATGCCCATGCTGCCATATGGAAGGAAAGACAGTTAACCTTAGCAGGAACTCCCATTAAATATTGCAAGGAAATTTTAGACTTATTACAAGCTGTCCAAGTTCTCCAAAAAGGAGATGAGAAGGAAGCAGAGGCAATCACTGAGCTGACCTAGAGGCAAAAAGGACAGCTAGATAAGAATTTATAGGACCTTTAATATGGGAAAACCCTCTACAGTGAACTAGACCTCAATACTCATCAGAAGAGGTAGAGTGGGCAATCTCCCAGTCTTCTTCATTCAGGATGTCTAGCTACTGAGGAATGAAAAGTACTCTACCTGCTGCCAGCCAGTGGAAAGTACTTAAAATCCTACATCAAATCTTCCATATGGGTATAGAGAATTCATATCAAATGTCCAGATCTATATTTACAGAAAAAGCCCTCTTCAAGGCTGTTCAAAAAATAGTCAAAGGATGTGAAATATGCCAGAAAAATAATACTTTGACACATCACAAACTCCTAGTAGAGAACAGCGAACTGGTCATTACCCAGATGAGGACTGGCAAGTGCACTTTATTCATATCCTAAGTCTAGTATATGTAGATACCTACACAAATTGAGTTGAGGCTTTCCCCTGTAGAATAGAAAAAGCCCAAGAGGTAATAAAAGTCCTGATTAATGAAATAATCTCTAGATTTGGACTCCCTCGCTGTTTTCAAAGCAATAATGGCCCTGCCTTCAAAGCCACAGTGACCCAAGGAATTTCCAAGGCATTAGGAATACAATATCATCTCCACTGTTCTTGGAGGCCTCAGTCCTCAGGGAAAGTGGAAAAGATGAATGAAATTATTAAGAGACACTTAAAGAAACTGGCACAGGAAACTCACCTCCCATGGCCTTCTCTATTAGCTATGGCACTCTTAAGGGCTTGAAACACTCCTCAGAAAATAGGACTCAGCCCCTGTGAGATGCTTTATGGACAGTCCTTTCTTACTAATGATCTTGTATCAGATAAGGAAACAGCAGAACTAATAAAAGATGTAAACTCCTTGGTTAAGTACTAAAAGGCTCTTAGGACCTTACCTGAAGGACACCCTAGGGAAAAAGGGAAAGAGTTGTTCTGCCCTGGAAACTTGGTGCTTCTTGCCTCTTCCCTCAGACTCTCCCTCTCTAGGCCCATCTTGTGAAGGATAGTTTTCTGTTACTCTGTCTACCCCAAAGGCAGTTAAGGTGGTGGGAATTGACTCATGGAGTCATCACACTTAGCTGAAGCCTTGAACACCTCCTAAAGAAAATCCTAGGCCCTCCATTCCACAGTCTGAAGTTCCAGGAGATGACCCTTCATACACCTGCAAGTTGTTAGAGGATCTACATCTGCTCTTCCAATGAGATCCCCAGGAAAATCACTACTCATGAGTCTAACTTACATCTTGGCATTAACAGGACTATCACTCTTAACTTTATGATTTGCAACCAGGCTCTATGTTGTTGTCCCTATGAATTGGCCTAATAGCTCTCCTCCCCTCCTTCCTAGTGCCCCCCCTCCACATGACAATTTACACTGACTCTCAGGTGCAGAGTCTTATCTTGCTAAGTCCATGCCCATACACAAACCACAATTATTCCCTTCACTGGGATGGGGTGAAATAATAGGAGGACTTGGTACTGTTATTGGAAGAGTTACTACCTCTACTTAGTTTTACTATAAGCTATCTCAGGAGTTAAATAATAATATGGAAAATGTTGCTAATTCTCTCTGCAGAAGCAGCTTAACTCTTTAGCTGCTGTTATCTCTTCAGAATAAAAGGTCCCTCAATCTGCTAATGGCAGAGAGAGAAGAAACCTGTCCCTTTCTAGGAAAAGAATGCTGTTACCTTGTAAACCAATCAGGTATTGTTAAAGAACTCAGGGATCAATCAAACACAGGGCTAAAGGCCTTCAAGAAACAGGATCATGGAGTTTGTTTAACAACTGGCTGTCCTGGCTATAATTATTGTATTATTGCTGGCTTTTGGGCCTTTCATCTTTAACCTTCTTGTCAAATTTGTTTCTTCTAGAATTAAGGCTATAAGACCACAAATGTTCCTGCAAATGGAACCTGGATGTCCTTGGCTCATGAGTTCTATCGTGGACCTCTGGATGCAACTGCAACCCTGGAAGACTCCCCTCTGGAGGAAACCTCACCTGCCAGGCCCCTTCTACACCCCAATTCAGCAGAAGTAGCTAAAAAGTAACCAATGCCCGTGTCCCAACAGCAGTGTTAAGGAGAAAACTTTTCTTCCCAAGTCCACAAGGGGTATGCTTACAGAGGCAAGAGTTTCCCAGCACCATGCGTCCGTTCATGCCCGCATTCCAGAATGCAAAGTACTTTGTCTGACTTTCCCCCACGTGGGCTAGGTGGAAAATCCAGGTGAGATTCTTTATTCAAACATTTGGAGAGACTCACCTGTACCCCGTCCGTGCAGGTCTGAGGCTGGGATTCCACCCTGCTTCCCCGGCAATCCCTCCACCTGAGTTTTCTTCCTACTAGTTGAGCCTCTGCAAATCCTGGCTTCCAAAAGAGGCTGCCAAAAGCTCTGGGATGAGGGGTCTCCAAGAGCTCCCAGCGGAGGAGAAATTCTTGGTGACCTATGGGCTCTCCACACTCCTCTTCCAATCCGATTTTGAATCCCACTGGATAAGTAGAAATGTGATTACAATGGAGAGAGGAAAGAAGGGACAGCAAGTGGGACATGGAGACCAAGAAAGCTTCCCTGTCCCAGGCAAGTATGGAAGCCCAGAGCTACACCGTCATGCCCACAAACACAAGCAACACCCACCCACACACACCACCACACACAGACAAGCAGAGTGGCACAGTAACACCCAGCCAAGGCAGTCCCTGAAGCTGCAGGATTCTGCTCTTCATGACTACAATCCTCCGGTGAGAGTAAGAAAGCCGTGCATGGGCACACAGGAAGACGTGTACTCGAGATAACCCAGGCTACACATTTAGGGAGACTCACCTGTACTCCCACTGCACAGGCCTGAGGCTGGAATTCTACGCTGAAACCACGGCAATCCCTCCACCTGAGATTTTTTCCTTCTGGTCAACCGTCTGGGCATCCTGCTGTCCAGAGACTATCCTGTGGAGGTCCTGGCGAGGAGTGGCCTAAGCCTTGTTTCTGACACACTGCCATAGGAAGCTCCTACTTTGTGAAGTCTCAGGAACCTGTCACCATTTAGCAGTGAATGTCACAATCTCCTGAGGAGCAGCCTGTGCCTCGTGCATGGGCACTGGTGAGGTCGATTCACACCTGTCTCCAGGAACTCAGGCTGCAGCCCCTTGAAGAAATGGCTGAGGCTGCGGGAACTGCAGTGGTTGTGGCGGGAAGTGAAAGCAGCACGTCTGGGGAGCAGTGGTAAGCAGGTGTATGTTCCACATCGCCGGGGTCAAACCCAACAGAATCCTATCCTCATGACCCCCTCCAAAATTCTTCTGCTTCTGCTCCAGGCTTCAGGGTGCCGGATGGGCTCTCCCCTTTCCTCTTTGAATCCAATTTTGGATCCCACCAGGTAAGCAGGGATGGGGTTACAATGGAGAGGGTCGGGAAGGGCCTCACTGGGGCACAGAAAGATCTCAGGGACCTCAAGGGATGGTGTCCCCACCCTGCCACCAGGGAGGCAAAGCAGCAGGTTTGAGGAGCCATGGGAAACAGGCTTACCTGCGACAAAGCTGGATTCAAATCCATAAGATTCTTGTCCTAAGGACAGCTTCCAGTACTCTTCTGCTTCAGCACCTGGCAGAGGAGAAGCTTCAGGGTGCCCAGTGGGCTCTCCCTACTCCTCTTCATATCTGATTTTGGATCCCACCAGGTAAGCAGGGATGGGGTTAAAATGGAGAGGGTCGGGAAAGGCCTCACTGGGGCACAGAAGGATCTCAGGGACATCAAGGCACAGTTTTCCAACCCAGCTAGCCAGGTGGGAAAAGCAGCATGTTTGCGGAGCCATGGGAAATGGGTGTAGGTGCATCATAACCGGGGCTAAACCCATAAGACTACTGTCCTCAGGACCTCCTTCAGTGTTCTTCTGCTACAGCTCCTGGCAGAGGAGAAGCTTCAGGGTGCCCGATGGACTCTCCCCACTCCTCTTGGTATCCGACTTTGGATCCCACAGGGTAAGCAGGAATGGGGTTACAATGGAGTAGTTCGGGAAGGGCCTCACTGGGGCACAGAAAGATCTCGGGGACCTCTAGGAATGGTGTCCTCACCCTACCAACCGGGTGGCAAAAGCAGCAGGTTTGAGGAGCTGTGGGATGCGGGCATACCTGCGACAAAGCTGAGGTCAAATCCATGAGAGCCTTGTCCTCAGGAACGCTTCCAGGGTTCTTCTGCTTTAGCTCCCGGTGGAGGAGAATCTTCAGGGTGCCAGATGGACTCTCCCCACTCCTCTTCGGATCCGATTTTGGATGCCACGGGGTAAGCAGAGATTGGGTTACAATAGACAGGGGAGGGAAGGTCCTGATTGGGCACAGAAAGATCTCAGGGGCTCAAGGCATGGCGACTCCACCCAGCCACCCAGGTGACAAAGGCACCAGGTTTGGGGAGCTGTGGGAAACGGGCGTACGTGCGACAAAGCTGAGGTCAAATCCATGAGAGTCCTGTCCATGAACGCATCCAGCGCTCTTCTGATTCGGCTCTTGGCGGAGGAGAAGCTTCAAGGTGCCCTATGGTCTCTTCCTACTCCTCTTCGGATCCGATTTGGGATGCCACGGGGTAAGCAGGGATGGGGTTACAATAGACAGGGGCGGAAAGGTCCTGACTGGGCACAGAAAGATCTCAGGGGCTCAAGGCATGATTTCTCCACCCAGCCACCCAGGGGGCAAAGGCACCAGGTTTGGGGAGCTGTGGGAAACGGTTGTATGAGGAACATAGCTGTGGTCACACCCATAATACTAC